>JACEFZ010004760.1:507500-637500 GCA_014155875.1 Cepaea nemoralis | reverse complement strand
AGGCATTTATAATAACGAAAGATAACGAAAGACTATTATCCCCACGCTTAGCAACCTCTTGTGGTTTTGCCACCATTATCACTGCATCACTGCATATGCACCGACACACACTTTCTCTGATGATGTGAATGATTCGTTCTATGAGGAGTTAGACTTTGTGATCAAGGCAGTTCAAAAATCGGACTAAATTTATATACTTGGTGATTTAAATGCTCGTGTGGGCAAGGACTCGAGCGAGTTCATGGCCAGTGTGTCTTGAAAAATACAACATCGATCGCATGAATGAAAATGGGTAAAAGCTGTTGGAGCATTGCACCAGAAATGACCTGTGTATTACAAACTCCTTTTTTAAAACAAAAGAGCTGCACAAGGTCACATGGAAAGATCAAAGATCCGGCCATTGGCATCAACTGGACTCGAAGTTACCACAGTGCTGACTGTGATACGGATCATTCTTTGGTTGTTGCAAGGGTTAGACTGAGACCAAAGAGAATCTACACAGCTAAACACAAATCTAGCCCTAGGATTAATATTATTAACACCCACGATCCTGATAAGTGATTTGAGTTCCAACAGCAACTTGAAGGTGCTTTCACTGATACATAAGGAAATTGTAAAGCACGTGAAAAGTGGAGTAAACTTAAGAAAACTCTTTATAAAACAGCGATAGGGGTTTACGGCACTGTGGATCATAAGAGCCAGGATTGGTTTGCGCAAACAGCCAGACACTGCAGCCCTTGATTGATAAAACGAAGATAGTTCTCTTAAGAAACAAGGAACGAACAACGCGTAACAGTGAGCTGAAGTAAGTATTTTCAGAAATATAGAAGATATGGACGGAGTCAACATTGGGAGACGACAAATCAATAATATTATATATGATGATACAGTCTTGATTGCAGAAAATTAACATGCTAAGTAGCGAGTCAGAATGAATGACGTCAGGAAGAATCTGAGATAGAAACTCGAACCAACAGATAGATAAAGTAGCTACGTGACGTGAGAAGGTAGAAACGTCACAGCGATAAAGTTTAGCAACAACAACAGACGGAGCTTGGGCTGGCGCAAGGAAGGCGGCATGAAGCTATTGAAGGAGAGAAGATTGTCAACAAAGCTCCAGGACATGGCACTGATGGCTAGTCACGATTTGGTAGAAGAGATATATCATTGAAGCATTAGTCTTCTCAGTCAGAAAACAACAGATGGCCACGAATGTGCAGATTAGGACTTGGCAAGGATGGCCAAGGTGACCGAACAGTCAACTGATAAGAAGCCTTAGAACTGACTATAAGCAGTGAGAGATTGTCCTAGGAATTATATAGTAGGATTAGCTGTGATGATGTTTATTGTTACGATACCGGCCCTCCTGGATGTACAGGAACGGTATTCTGATGATTATTAGTATTATTCATATTATAATTTATATTCGATCACAAGCTGCCCACCGGAATAAATATTGACATAAAGGACACGTCAACCGGCTTCTAGTTGTCAATGATGTTAGCACATTACTTCCGGATGCTGTCCATTTGGTGTTGCCTGGACAAACGAGTTGTGTTTTGCTGATGTTCATTATTATTATTACCTCATTCACCATTTGGCAGAGATGGGGACCCTCGTTAACGGAAGCGCCAGAGCCTGAATGTTGAGAAGCCATTACAAGTAATCCGCTTCTATGAAGTTACTACATCATGCCAGCCCAGGCAAGAAATAAGTTATATTGTGTGTGTTAGGCAGTTGCTAAGTGTAGACAGTAGAGAGGGCAGCCAGCTGTCATCAGTCAACATTACAAGATTAGAGCAACCTCATATATACTACATATTACTGGACATTCAAGATAAAAACGCCGCGGAAGGCATACGATTATAGGAGCAATGAAACTAGACTGGCAGATTAGCCGACACTATAGTTTGGACACCCAGTTAAGTTTATCAGCTACAACCTCCACGCCAGATGATTTAGGATAGTTTTATTGGCTGGACATACAACGTCTCCAGCACTGTTGAAGCCAGGAGAGAGCGTCACTGTCAGTTAACTGCAGATCCAAACAAAGGCCTGTTGACATGTTGTTGTTGTTTTTGGCATTCTGTTGGGTGTTTAGTTCCTAAAGTTGATATTATTTTCCATGGCCTGTTCGGTAGTGTTTTAGTTGTGCGGGCGGTTGGTTGGGCTATTCTTATACCAGATAATTGCGGTTGTCGGGTATAAGGATATGTTCGGTACTGACATCGGTCAGTTTGTTACATATATTTTTTGTGGCGACCTCGCGGTTGTTTAGAACCTGTGTTGTTTTGTAGTAGTCTATATCTGTTCGTAGGCTATACGTTCTCAGTAGTTTCGTTTCCATGTAATAATATGTTTCGTCTGTGTTACATTTAGTCTACATCTCTCGTAGGAATCTTGTGGTGTGATATTCTTTTATACGTATATATATTCATTACCAGCTTTTCGTCTGGATTATATCAACTGCAACGGATTAAGGCAATATTTATTTCCGCGTCAGACTTACTACTGTTATTCTTAATTTCTGGTTGATAACTGTGTTGATTCGTATTGATCATTACATTCAACCTGTTGTACTTTTGACGCATTTACTTTCTGTCTTCCAAACGATTTCGCATCGCACACAGACATATTTTATTTCAGCTGTCTAATTTACAGAATATTGTGACACCATGTCGACATTGCAAGGTTTTATAGTGTTAGGCGAGAAGTTCTGATTAACCGGTCAGGAATTGAGAACATAGGCTAAACAGGAACTAAAAGAGTTTCAAGCACAGCAAAAGGAGGAAAGAGCAGCGGCAAAGAAGCTGAAAAAGAAACTAAACAATTACAAGCAGCACTTGATAAAGAGGATAGAGAACTACAAGTAGCTTTAGAAAAGGAAGTTTAGCAGCAGAGAAAGAAATCACAGAAAGACAAAGAGCTTGCAATAGAAAAGGAAAAACTGGTGGCAGAAAGAGAGAGACTTGCATTTGAGAAATAAAAACTAGCGGCCGAGTTGGTAATTAAAAAAAGGAAATTGAAGGGACCTTAAAGGTCAAAACTATGGAGAAAGACCGGGAAGCCGAGATTGCGCAGGCAAAATTGCAAGCAAAGGCAGGAGATCCTATTAAACGATACCAAGTTCTGATCAGAAACTTTACACAAGGTGATTCCATTTCAGCATGGATAACTAATTTCGAGGTATTAGCAAACTTCTACAAGATTCCAATCGACGATTGGCCGACTTTATTTCACCGCCATCTTGCATTGGAGCCTTTGAAGGTCGTGGAGTTGATCCCTGAGAACTTACGGACCAACTATACGTATATTAGAGATAGGTCTTGTCACACTTTTCGTTAGATGAAGCAGGTTTAAGAACGAAATTTAAGACTCTAGCACCAAAAGCAAACCAGGCGTTTCTGGACTACGTCTAAGAAACATCATCTCTCTTTGATAAATGGCTGAAAGCAGCGGATGTGAGTTCTGATTTTGAGAAACTACGTGATCTCATGCTGAGAGATAAGTTACTTTCATCGGTACCAGAATCGATGTCTACATTTCTGGTGGAGAACAAGTGTAAATCAGTCACAGAGATGGAGTAAAGGGGGAATCATTCTACAATGCACATAGGGATGTATTTGCTGATGGAGGTCAACCGGAGTTAGTGATAGGAGCAAGAGCAAGAGTACCCAATCAACGATATCCAAGGTAGAGCAAACAGATTCTCACAATATGGTCAACAACACAGAGGCAGAGGGCCATATCACATGAGAGACAACACACATAGAGAATCGGACAGACCTAGAAAGAATTACTTCATGCAGTGCCCACATTGTAAACTTCAACATGGTTCTTTAGAGATGTGCGACCAGAACCCGTCTTACGATTCTTACCTTAACAACCTTACTTCTAAGAAGGTCAGTACGTATGCTTCATTCAAAAATAGTGTTAATTGCGTTGCTTGCAGAGCGTACGGGCATACCTCGAGATTTTGTAAGATGAGAAAAACATGGAAAGAAGCTAGTGCAGCATACGTATTCACTAGTAGTGATACAGACGATTTAGAATACACTCATGCAGCCATATTAGAGACATTTCCCAATGACAGACCGTGTAAGGTATGCAAAGAATTCCATTAAGACGGTAGCTTGGCATGCGGCCACAATGTACCAATACATGAAGCTACCGCAGTTGACACACAGAATGGTGCTCTTAAGATCCATCAAGCATGGGTCAATGGATCGCCAACAACATGTATTAGAGACACGAGCGCATCCGTCGCTGGGGTGTACCACAAACTAGTAAATGCAAAAGACTACACAGGCAAAAGTGTTGCGTGTAGAACTTTTGGCGGTACGCTGGAAGATACAAGATTGCATGGGTCACAATAAAGTCCCCATACTTTGAAGGCAGAGTGAAAGCAGCGGTTTTACCGAACCCATGTGCTGGTCTGCTAATTGGGAACATTCCTAATGTCAGAGATTAGCACCCATGAAGAAGCGATCGACTGGGAGATCGAGCATACACCGACTAATGCACTCACGAGAGCCCAGGTGCGACAGACAAAAAGAAGAAAAATAGGCACACGACATCCCCACAGACTGTAAATGACAATACACAGAACCCTTTGTTACTGACGAAAGACTTAGCCACAGGAACATAAACATGACCCCACATTACCAGACATGTTTTAAGAACATAGCACAAGCCAGCCAAACAAGCAAAACATGATAAATGGGAATTTAATTTAGATAATAACATACTGACCAGGCGATACAGAAAAGGATCAACACTCCTGTTACAAACAGTGCTGCCTATTAAATATCGCGACGATGCACTGAAACATGACTCTCCATCTGCAGGTCACATGGGGATAGCCAACAACACACAATGGCCATTGACTTATACGAAAGTCTGTATAACACACCAGAGGGACGACATGACAGTACAAAAATGTTTACACCATACGATCCATGAAGTAAACAAATCCAATCATGGGAAAGTTGATACTTCTCAACTAAACAAGTTAATTCCGGAATCGACAGCAAGTGTGATTGAGCAACAAAATCAAATAATCAGACAATCTCATTTTTCTGCAAATAACATCAGTCAGACGAACCAACAGAAACAGCATAAAAATAGAATGAAAGTGGTAACACCAGCCAAAAGTACATCCACTGTTAACAAACAACACATACAGTTCACAGAACACTGGCAGTGGCGTATCATAACCATATTTATTGTTCATGTGATGTTGCACATTCAACCACTACTCACCTATGGTGCTTGCGCTGTTACAGGCATAGACGCACAAACCAAGATATATGTTACAAACATCTACTCACAAGTAAAGAAAGATTTTTCAAACTGATTACGTGAATGGAAACGGCATTACAAGAAACAATTTATACTTGTATTTACGTACGTTGTCTGCTTAACATGTCTCTGCTTGAGATATATTAGTAACAATACCACTACTACATATGTGGTATACATTATGCACACAACTGAAAGCTATAACATTGCTCATATTCAACAAAGTTAAAATATGAAAATGAAAACATACATTCAGAAAAGACACACCACAAATTCAAGAAAGAGTATTGGGTAACAAAATTCAAATTTTATTCCAATTTTCTTTATCCTGTTCCGTTAATAAGAAGCGACTCGGAAAACAAACCTCATTTCGGTTCTCAAAATTCTAAAAGATTTTAATCTACCAACACCAAGAAGTAAGTCAAGAGTGTGTCGGGATAATTAAACAACTATCATCTTATATTTCGCTAAAATGGTAGCAACTTGTATGGATGATATCTGCATACACACTACAGATATAGATACACACATTATGATCCTAAAACAGGTATTCAAAAGGATACAACAACATGGACTTAAAGCTAAACCTAGCAAAGTTGAAATAGGGTTTACCGAAGTTCAATTTCTTGGACATAGAATTTCTGATGGATTTCGTAAAACAGACTCACATGTAGTCACCAAAATTCTAAACATTAAACCTCCCACCAACAAAAATGAAGTTAGAAGTGTTTTAGGACTCCTAAATTATTACCAAAAGTTCATTTCTAATTTCGCTGATATGACAGCAACTTTTTCAGAACTGTTAAAAAAAGGTCAACCTGCTAAGATTAGATGGACAGGTGAACACGACAAATTAAGAATCTTTTCAGTAGTTGTCCAATTCTAAAACTACCGGATATTTTAAAAGACTTCATAGTTCAGACAGACGCGAGTTTTCACGCTATCTCAGCGATTCTTTAGCAAATTCATGATGGTAAATTATATCCTGTTCTGTACTTTAGTAGGAAACTATCAGAAACTCAAAAGAAATATGCTGTCACTGAATGTGAAGCTTTAGCTCTAATAGAAAGCGTCAATAAGTTTCTAAATATCTGCTTGGTAGAAAATTTCTTGTTCTGTCTGATAATAAGCCTTTACAAGTCTTTAAAGATGGCCATCTAAAAACTCCAGAATACACAGATGGTCTCTTCTTTTGCAAGACTATGATTTCGATATCTGTCATATACCAGGTAAAGATAATAACCTGACGGATCTTCTCAGTAGACTGTATAAATCGATTCAGATATCACATTTCATGTTATTGTCTGCGTAGATACATGTAATATAACAGGCTGAATAATAGTTTATACTTCTGAACACCCATATAGAATGTATTCAAGTACACAATAAACATTTAACACATGATACTTATATAAGATAATTATTATCAGATGTACAGATTTTTTTCCCGATTTGCTTATTTGCCAGATTATATAGAATATCTTGTTGCGGACATTCAGACCTTGTCAACCAGACACTGTTTCTACTGATGTAGTGTAGTGACATTGCAGTAGAGGACGATCGTGAAATCATTCTGACCTTGTCAACCCGACACTGTTTGAGTGATTTTGTGTAGTGACATTGGCAATGGCGATATCATTTGAACCTTGGCAGCTCGACATTACTCCGAAAGTCGTGTTCTGGTGATGCCAGACTATTGTTCCATTTCGAGTTGACCGTGACCTAAGTTGAGTCGATAGTGAGCTACACCAGCGGGCACCCAAAAGGACGAACGCTATTAGTATGTTAATTATACATAATATTTGCAGCCATGATAACTTACATCCATCCATATTTCACATCGTTGATCAGTTTCACACTTCACATCCATTTCACAGACACATAGATGCTAATCATCATATCAAACAAACATTGAAAATAACATTCATGTAGTTGTGTACGTCATGAATCACTCATCACACTGACGATGAGAGGGTCATGTCAAACAAACATATTTAAAATATCATTCATGCGTTTATTGTACGTCATGGTTCACTCATCATGACGTAGATGAGAGGGTCATGTCAGTCATATAGTCAAATATAATTTTCACATATCGTTCACTGACCATTCATATGTCATTTTACGAGTGGTAATTAGATATTAGATATTTTGTTGGAATGTGAGAACATGACAACAGAGATTTTTTGTTGTTACAGTTGAGTGAATTGAAAGGTTAAACACAGTCAAGTGATACATACACGATTCATTTCAGATTAACAAACACGGAGTACAGTACAGACTATAAATAAATACATATATACAAATGTTGAATAGCATGATGGAGTGAAAATATTCGAATATTGCGTATAATATGTTTTTCAGTTATTTCAGGTAAAAATAATTTTGTTGTAATTATTGAATTGATATTTCATGAATTAATTTATTAGTATTTCAGGGTATGATATTATTGTTGGATTATTCCTGGTACTCTAATTGCGGTTACTACTATGATTAATTAACCGCTTACTTGTTATTGGGAAGGCAAACTACTTATATCCAATGACAAGGCTAAGGCCAACACAATCAACCACCATCAAGGTGTAAACTAGGCTACAATTATTATTGTTGCGTAACATATTGAGAGGGTTAAAATGATTGTACTTTGCATTCTTTATTGTATAAGTGATTATACTATAACAAGTGAGTATATGCAACATTTCATAGGTAAATATAAGCAAGATAAGAACCAATAGCCACACACAGCAAATTGAATGAAACTGAAATGGCATAAAGATTCTACAGCTACATAGGCAGATATTGCAGAGTGACGAGACTCAAAGTAACGGTGGATATGAAGTCAAGCCAGCGATGACAATATGTAGTTTATTAGAAGAAACTTCAGCAATATAAAAATGCGTACAGCAACTACAAAAGTCAAAGCATCTTGCTGGCTGGGCGGCAAAGTCACAACTGAAACCTTGTTTACCCCCTACGTCAGTACGTGAGCGTCCCTAACTCCCTAGCTACGGTGCTCAGCCGTGCATCATCTAGTTATTTCTTTTCTCCTTGCACGCCGTGCCAGCTAACTAAACCCCATATAACAGCCTACACTGTTATATTACCTTCCTACCCTAACAAGACTTTTCCCCGAAAAGTCTTAATTCCACAACTCATTTACCCCAAATCCATGACCCCAGACACTTAACCCAATAATCCCACAAAATTAAAGTTACTTCTTCTTCGTTTCTATAAATCATAAGCAATCCGCTTACCTATCTTGTGCTAAACAATCTGAACCTATCTCGACTACCACTACAAAATTCATATACCTCCAACCTGGAACTCTTATTCATTACACACCTCTCTCTATCCCCACAATTCATCTCATAGCCAGCCGCCACGACCCCTACTCTACACTTCTACATACTTTATTTACATATCGTAAATCTATATCTCAAAAACTCATCTTATAATATTCTTCACAAAGCAACCCGCTTCATTTCATTGGTACAATGTCGATCGAAATTATGGTTAACAAAAATTGAAGATTCTTATGTATTCTATAAATTATCATACTCTCACTAACATCAACAACACAGGATAGACAGGAAAGATAGACAGGAAAGTGGTTGGTGCGCACCGAAGAGTAGTAAAAAGTAGTTACACTTATCACATTTATCCTCCCATGCACTTTCAAAACTTTATAAAAATAAAGTTTTCAAAAACCCAAATCACATAATTCGCTAATCTTCATTTTTGTTAATAATAAATGCTCTTGTCAAAAGTTACATCGATCTAAAACTCCAGCCTTCTACACTCAGTAGAAATATTATTCTACTCTCCAATCTGTATTATTTGCGCTGCCAACAACAGCCAGCAATATATGACTGTACTTTCTATCTGTAACACACCTTCCCAACCTCCTATATTTTAATTTCTACTTCTTCTTTCATGCTGTAAGCACAGCATCCCCCAATTACTATTGCCCATGAATATACTTATGTTTATTTTATGCTGATAAGCACAGCCGCCCCCTTTTTGAGTTAAACCACTCTCTTCCCATGGCATTCAATTTATGTATTAACGCTGTTCCATACAGCTCCTATTTTAACCCCCACATCCATGTAATTCTATTAACGCTGTCTAATGCAGCTCCTATTTCATCCCCCACATCCTATGTGTTTCTATTAACTCATAGCGAGCAACTGGTAACTATTTTTCTAACAACTTAAAAATTTCTATACTTAATATTCAACAATGCAAAACGATTGAACATGATAAACAATCGTAAATTATAACAAACACTTTTCTCCCATGTTATGGACTTGCCTACTTAATCCACCCCTCATGGCTCTCAGTCCACGTTTATTCCAATCGTTGCTGACAACCGCAGCCATTTCCAATGCCAACTATATCTCTCCATGGCTCTCAATCCATGTGATTCTCTGTACCCCATGAAGATCATTTCTTAAAGTTGCCTCATATTTTCTGAACGTAACTCTGCATCCAGAACTCCCAAGGACCCTATTACCAAGTCTCTTTAATATGGACCAGTTCATATTTTATAATTCCCCACAACTGAACGCCAAAAGAAAAACTATTTTAAACATGATCAGGGCAACTCAAGAAGCAAAATCATTATAAGTTTTGCAAGTGAAAATAAATAACCCAAGTAACATACTGGCTAAATAAAACCACAATTCATAAATAACTGAAGTCAAGACAAATCAAAATACAACAATATCACCCCCACCCCCCCCCCCCCCCCTGGTTTTCAAATATGTTTTCATATATCCCCACATTTTTCAAAATAAATATACATAATTAAATAATAATCAAGTTCAAATAAAATCAACTACTTATTGTAACCAAACAACATTAGTCTCTTATATGGACCGATGTTATATATATCTATTCACTACAAAGAACACAAGTCATGCCTATTCCACTATTCTAAAACAAGTTTAACATTTATATGCACTGTAAACTACAAGTATTGTTTTATACCAATTACTATAAAAGTCTTAACGCAATCAGCTATATGCCAAACCATCATTAAATCAACAACAATAAAAAACAACTCAATGCTAGGACTAATATTAACCTGCATTAACCCCCAAAATATATCTGTTACCGACAGATTGTATTTTCATCATACGCAGAACAATATTTATTCCCCCAACAAAAGTCATTAATTAAAAATGACCATACTTTTTCTGAAAATCGGCAATCACCTCTCCTCCAGCAAGTATAATCGCAAACTAAGCCATTTATTTTCTCACATCCTTCTCTTAATTAGTCTCTAGTACCCCATTGGTCTTACTTCTAATTATACTAGGTCTGGGGAGCAAATCCTACAGTCGACGTCTCAAGCTCTACATTCTTCCGTAACATTAGTCTCCCATTCATAACGTTTACTGATGACTGCTTTCGAACACCTGACGTAAGAACCGCTGCATTCTCCCGTATTATTAATTCCTCAAGCTCTTAATAAGCGCTATATTCTAACATGCTTCTAACGATTCACATGCTTCTTCACATAATACTTTCTCAGAATTACTCACTTCTGCCTCTCTCACCCTTACTCCTCAATTTTCTTTATTGTCTTCACCAACCACCATCAACTTTCAAACTCCTCTCTTCACAATTTAACTCAGACAAGCAATTCTTCACATATTCGCACGGCACTCGTATTTTATGCTTCTCATATGCACTGACCACTTGCTGTGTACAGACAGCCTCGTTCTCGTCATTATTCTCGTATCACGACAACCCTACGTACATATACTGTTACTTCCAAGTAAAAAATTTAGACACCAATTCGACATTCTACCAATTACTCAACGCACCCTAAGCATATCGATCACTTTTTCTTCCAGCACGCGTATGTATTTTATTCTTCCACAGACAGTGACACAATCTCCCTTCACACCGGAGTCTAAGACATACCAACCACCCTGTATATCCATGCGCTGCTACCAATCATCACCCGACATCGTTCTATCCATGCATTCCAACCAGATGGCGTTTCGAAACTTCACTCTTCACTTCATTCTCTAATCAGCACGACGAACACAAGTTTGTCTACACATTTACACACGCAAAGACAACGCATAACCAAACAAATCACTCTGACACTCAACTGCTCACTCACTTCTCCTCAACCTCCTCTCCTCATCCTACACTATTAACGCGTCGGATTCTCTCACCTCTGCCAATGCTACTATATCTGCTTCTCAAACCAACAAGCGAAACTTTAATTCTATCTCAGACATCACGTCATAGCATTTTCATACTCCAGTTACTCTTCTAAGAGCTCTGAGTCAAGCCATCTCAAACAACACGTCAAGTCTAGTACGAGCATTCATAATTAGTTTATCTCTCTCAGTGCACATTCTGTGCTGAGTCTAGCCTACTTTAATCACACCAGTTATACATCACTCACGTGATCAACCCACTCCATCCGGCCATTCTGGACAAGGGACATTTCAATTTCCACATTGTCTATTCTCCCCGCACCACAACCAACACAAGATATTCTTTATAGCGTATCCACAGTAGAATATTCCACCACTCACCAGCTTTAAAATTATCTATCACTTGCTGTGACTCTCTACCCAAAATAACACTATTGCCTGCACCATATATTGTGATACTACACCAAAAAAAATTCATCTGCCTATTTTAGACAGAAACATATGTATATGCTCAAACCGCAATTCATCTCGTAAGCCAAAACAATGCAATATGCCATTCATCATCCTCAGAATTCTAACAGCTATAGACAGTATCTAACCCAAAATAGTTCATTGTCTCCTACTACTAGTGTGTGTCTCTCTTCATCTATCTCATCTTCAGTATCTATAACTGTCAGACTGTCATTAAAGTATTCAGGTCTTATGGTCATATATTCTCTGATCTTTCTTATGTCATCTTCCGTAGTCGAGTAAATTTCTGCTATCTGTCTATTACTATTCTTCTTCTTAAGTGCTTTCTTTCTGTTTCCTTTATTTGCTATTCCTGTTTTTACCGCGTCGGTCTGCTCACTATTTTCAGTATGTGTCCGATATATTTTATATCTTCCTCCCTCGTCTTCAGAATAATCACTGTATATGGTCGTTCCCCCAACCTGTTGATTATATGTTGTAGAAGAGGAAGCAACATCTCTGTAGTCGGAACTCATACAACCAATATTCTTTTTATTTATACCGTTACCTTTCATGTCACAGTCAGGGAGAAACTCCATGTCTCCATCTGAGGCATCTGCTACTACGCCAGTCGTACCTACGTTTACTAGCAAACTTGCAGATCTGGCTTTGACACTTTTTCTAACTTTCTGTCTGGTGTTTCTTGGTTTTAACGGCTTACATACATTCTCTTTAATTTTGACTGGCGCAACCTTTTCAATTTTTACTTGTGCTGGTTCTGTAAGTTCTACCGTCTTAATAGTTTGTGTTCCCCTTCCTATCTTTTTAGTCGGTTGTACCGTGTCTACCTGAGTCTGCGTATTATTATCTACCACTTCCATCATCTGCGTCTGTGTCTCTCTTTCTTGTCTACTTCTAACAACTGAAAACACCTGTCGATCATCAGCTAAGGTTCTATTAGTCTGATGCTGATTTTCACTTTTGTTTGACCTTGCGAGTGCATATCTCAACCTTCTGATCTCAAACCATTGACTTCGCAATGTTCTCAGCTCTTCATTATTAGATGGCCAGTTCCAGTTCCGTCTTTTCTTATAAAAATTCTGTCTCTGCCAACCATTGACTTCTGGCCTGCTATGTTGTCTCTCTTCATACCTTCGTGTTCTCGTCACGTCGTTTACCTCCCGTCTGCGGTAGTTTCTGTCGTTGTTATAAAGCGGTTGTCTTCTAAAGCAGTTTGAACTTTGACGTGGCCTTAGCGTAATGGTATCATACTGGCCATTCGATTGGAAACCTCGACTACGTTGTCTTCTATAATTTCTTACCAGTGTCAGTATTTCTGCGCTGGTCTGATTAACTCCGCGTCTTCTTTGCATTTCTTCAAAATTCCTATTTGGTCTACTATTAACACTTCTATTCTGTGTACTAACCTGAGCACGTCTGTTCCCACAAAATCTAAAAGTGTGTCCCCTCTGTCCACACTTCCAACAGACCATATTTGTATTAGCTATTGTCTCTCTTATAGGATTTCTCATTTGTCTTCCTCCGTCTTGATTACTTTCGTTATTATTTCCCTGCAGTGTCTGTATTTCTCCCCGTCTTCTCCATCCGTACCTTGCTTGTCCTATCTCCATAGGTTCCTCAATTCTCTCTTCTCTATTGCTTCCTATTTCTCGTCCTACTCTTAATCTAAATCTCCTTCTCAAACTTTCTTCCTGTACAGCTATATCCACAGCCTGTGATAATCTTGCAGGATTTTCCCTCATAAGCTTGAATTTAAGTCCATCCGACTTTATCCCGTCAACAAATATCCCAACTAACATCCTTTCCACCTCTTCACCCTGTACGTTCTGTCCTAGAAACGCCTCCTCAGCTAAATTAATTAACCTGTCGCTGTATAGTTGAACACTTTCTCCATTGTTCTGCTTAGATTGTCTTAACACTGAGAAAGCGTGTTGTGGATCTGTGATCTCCGCATACTTGTGAGCTAAATCATCTTTAAAATGTTCCCAAGTCTCATCTGCCCCAGCTTCTAATTTCCTCCTAATATGATCCGAGACCGGTGATACAGTAGCCTGGTAAGCAATTTTGTTCTTTTCTTCGTCCGTGACTCCTACTAAGAAAGAGTGTTTTTCTACCGCTGTCATCCATTTCTTAAAATCTCTGGCTTGTCCACTGAATTTTTCAATGTCTGTACTTACTTCTTGTTGTTTTATCGCTGTGTTAAGTCTGCCTATTGCTCTACCTACTCCACCTAAAATTTGTGTCAACGACGCCTCATCCTGTGCCATTTTAGTGTCTTTGTTAATTACTCAAATAAGGGCAATCAATGAAAAAAAATTATTGCACAATTACAATTAAAATCAGATATAATCAATACAGTTTTTATGTAAGGATACACTTGAGGCTGTAACTTTCCAAGCGAGTAGTGTCCTTCAAAATACTTCCAATTGACGAGAGCTTGATATTTACTTCTGTTCCGTTAGTTTCTATCCTGGAAAACCTCTGGGTTCAGTTATCTGGCTTCGCTAGTGTGATGAGCAACTTCACCCGTGGTTGGGCACGTCTGACTTCACCCGTGAAAGGGCACTTCTGACTTCACCCGTACTTCTGACTTACTTGGTTCTTCTGTATCGTTTTGGTCTGGAAACGCCTCGAGCTCAACTTCGGTCAGAGGAACAAGGCGATTGAAATAGGCTCTCCTCTTTAGCAGGGCCGGCAACCATTATGCCCACCCGCCTCAGAGGAGCCCAATGCAGCTGAATCGCACTTTATGATAAACATCTTCATGAGCTGGACATTTTCCTCTCAAACTTGAGTAAGCTTCAGCGTTGTTGCGGCTGCCCAATTAGACCAGTTTTCAAATCAGCAAAACGATTTTACGGCTGCAGGTAGACCTTGGTAGCAATTCAGGTTCGCAACATTGAGATACTCGGTTAGATGATGTATCCAGTATCCAACAGCAGCGTATAGGAGTGACCCAACAGAGCCTGGAGCTGACTTGACAACGAGCTCTTATAGCTCCTTTGCAAATGACGATGTGGAGCAGCAGCAGCCTCTTGAGAACGACCGTTTCAGGCCACGGCTATGGTAATAGAAGAAGCCATCTTTTCCAACTGCATTCAGCAATAGTTTAGAACCGTAGCATGACTTTCTTTGAGCGAAATTCGGAAAATTCCTGCCGTGGTCAGTACTTTGCGTTTTCTTCAACAACCCATGATTCGGGATCCTGGTTTATGCGGCGCCAATTTGAGTCTATTGCAGAGTGACGAGACTCAAAGTAACGGTGGATATGAAGTCAAGCCAGCGATGACAATATGTAGTTTATTAGAAGAAACTTCAGCAATATAAAAATGCGTACAGCAACTACAAAAGTCAAAGCATCTTGCTGGCTGGGCGGCAAAGTCACAACTGAAACCTTGTTTACCCCCTACGTCAGTACGTGTGCGTCCCTAACTCCCTAGCTACGGTGCTCAGCCGTGCATCATCTAGTTATTTCTTTTCTCCTTGCACGCCGTGCCAGCTAACTAAACCCCATATAACAGCCTACACTGTTATGCAGACAACCTCACCTATCAAATATAACAAACGACTAAGAGTCATATGGTAACCGATAATGCCAACATAGCAGGTGAAAGAATAGTTATATAAGTGTATACCGGGGGTGTAGATAGGAGTGCGTGCCCGTAATATAATAATAATTTTTTTATCAGATTTTATGTGTGATTGATAGGAGACCATACCATCATATTAGCACAGTATTGGAAATAAGTTATATGCATTTAATATATGGAAAAATATGACTCATTGATTCTGAACTGCTACATATCAGGTTAGATAAACCGACTGGACTTCAAAATGGTTACACCATTTTCAAAAGGGGAGGAGGCATACTGCCAAGTAGCGAGTCAGAATGTATGACGTCAGGAAGAATCTGAGATAGAATCTCGAACCAACAGATAGATAAAGTAGCTACGTGACTTGAGAAGGTAGAAACGTCACAGCGATATAGTTTAGCAACCGCAACAACATCAGACGAAGCTTGGCCTGGGCAAGGAAGGCGGCATGAAGCGATTCAAGGAGAGAAGATTGTCAACAAACCTCCAGGACATGGCACTGATGGCTAGTCACGATTTGGTAGAAGAGATATATCATTGAAGCATTAGTCTTCTCAGTCAGAAAACAACAGATGGCCACGAAAGTGCAGATTATGACTTGGCAAGGATGGCCAAGGTGACCGAACAGCCAACTGATAAGAAGCTTTAGACTTACTATAAGCAGTGAGAGATTGTCCTAGGAAATCTATAGTAGGTTTAGCTGTGTGATGATGTTTATTGCTACGACACCGGCCCTCCTGGATGTACAGGAACGGTATTCTGATGATTATTAGTCTTATTCATATTATAATTTATATTTGATCACAAGCTGCCCACCGGGAATAAATATTGACATAAAGGACACGTCAACAGGCTTCGAGTTGTCAATGATATTAGCACATTACATCCGGATGCTGTCCATTTGGTGTTGCCTGGACAAACGAGTTGTGTTATGCTGATGTTCATTATTATTATTACCGTCAATCACCATTTGGCAGAATGAAATATGGGGCGGGGGGTGGCAGCAGGAAGGTAGGACGGCAACCTGTGATGGTAGTCTGAGGCAAAAATTTAGTATATGCGGTTGCTGCACACAGTGAACAACTAGGGTTGGAATTGAATTGTAAGAAGACACAGATTATGGTCGTCACTGCGAAGAAGGAAATACCACAATGTAATGTACATTTAAATGGGCATATTCTTAAACAAGTGAATCGGTGCAGCTATCTCGAAACAGTCATAACATCTGATGGGAGACGCCTTGAAGAGATTAGAATAAGAATTGCCATGGTGAACGTAGCCTTTTGCAAGATGAAAAACATACTGACCAATAAAAAGATATCAGTTGAACGAGAAAGAGTGTTGAAATGCTACATACAACCGTACTTTTGTATGGATGTGAAGCGTGGGTAATGAGCAGTCAAGCTGAAAAACAACTGATGGCTGTGGAAATGTAGTTTCTGAGGAAAATGCAGAGAATACCATGGACAGACAGAAAAACCAATGAACACGTCCTTCAAGAAACAAATCAAGATCGTAAACTGATTCGAGTCATTAGACGTAGACAATTAACATTTTTTGGTAATGTTATGAGAAGAAATGACTTGGAGAGCTTGGTGAAAACTGGCAAGATGAAGGGAAGAGACCAAGGGGAAGACCAAGAAGTAAATACTTGGATGCCTTGGCCACGTGGCATAGTCGAGGCTGGAACACGGAGCTGATCCACGACTCTGGTGATCGAGTGAGATGGCAAAACATGACCGTCCACGCTTATCGGCATGGCACATGATGGATGGAAGCAAGCTAGGAAGGATGTGCAAAAGGCTGTCAGGCAGTATGCAAATGACTATTGGATAAAGTTATGTGAGTCCATTCAAAATGCAAGGGATAAGGGAAACATCAGAAGCATGTATGAAGGGATAACGAAAGCCTGTGGTCCAATGATCAAAAGAAGTGCACCACTGAAAACCTTGACTGGAGAAATCATCACTGATAATAAACAGTAGATGGATAGAAGGGTAGAGCACTATTTGGAGCTTTACTCAAGTGAGACCAAACTAGCGGATTATGCCCTCAATGTCATAGAGGTTCTACCAACTCTTGACCACCTGGACACACCTCCCACCATAAGAGAAGTTAATGTAAACAATATAAAATGACACAAAGTAGTGCAGCATTACATAACAGAATTACGATACTTACAGTTCGTTGCAGCGATTAGCCTTCATCAGCAAACAAACACATTTACAAAACACAACATATAGTCAAGGAGATCTCCTATGACTACATCAAAACGTGACGACAGGACGAGAAGAACAAAAAGATGCAAAAATGAATGCAATGAAGAGAAAATGAAAATTGGAAAAAATGGAAAAATTTTCATACTCACCTCAGAATTCCGAGCTGTGTATAACCCCAAGAATCACCGATGTCTTCTTTTTATACCCAATTGAGGGAATTAGATGTAGGATGATGACGGGGTGGTGGGTGTAACGGTTCAGTGAGCACATTGAAAGAAGGGGGGCGGTAACAGGAAGGTAGGACGGCAACCTGTGATGGTAGTCTGAGGGTGGTATCTGAGCAATTCCAGTGGATGTACTAACAATGCATGAGTGGGTGCCAGTGGATGAATATTGAAGAGCAGTGGAGTGTGACCCAAGTGTGTACTCCTTTATGTAATTGTGAGGCGAGTCCTAATGTCTGGGTGGACTGGTATGCGTGAGCTCACATACATACCAGACATTCATACAATAGTATACATTGACTTGTGCAAGGTATATACGAGAAGAGAGAGAGGGAGAGAGAGAGAGAGAGAGAGAGAGAGAGAGAGAGAGAGAGAGAGAGAGAGAGAGAGAGAGAGAGAGAGAGAAGCTGGTATAGTTACTGCGATATGCCACATGGCGTATGCGGACAGAGAAGCAATTTTTGAGAGAGATGGAGAGAGAGGGGGGAAGAGGGAGAGGAGAGAGAGAGAGAGAGAGAGAGAGAGAGAGAGAGAGAGAGAGAGAGAGAGAGAGAGAGATTAGTATCATTCCTGTGATGTGCGGAGTAGGTCGGTCTACAAATACGAGGCTTCACTTATACTGTTCTCTATGAAAATAGGGACAGTAAGGTTGATTGTTATACCACGTATTATAAGATCACATCATCAAGTGCTTGTATTGGTGGGGTAGTATAAGATCCGACCACCGGTAATATACATGATATGGGTAGGCAAAAGAAGCAAGATTATTATGAGAGAGAGAGAGAGAGAGAGAGAGAGAGAGAGAGAGAGAGAGAGAGAGAGAGAGAGAGAGAGAGGGGGGGGGGGGTTTGGTATAGATCCTGCGGTATGAAATAGGGTCAGTAAGGTTGATTGTTATACCACGTATTATAGGATCAAATCACCAAATGCTTGTGTTATTGGGGCTGTATAAGATCCGACCGCACACGGTATAAGTAGGAACAGAGAAGCAATATTGTCCAGAGAGAGGGAGAGAAAGAGAAAGTGTGTGTGTGTGTGTGTGTGTGAGAGAGAGAGTGAGAGAGAGAGAGAGAGAGAGAGAGAGAGAGAGGTATTGTTCCTGCGATGTGCCACATGGGGTATGCGGAGTAGGTCTGTACAAATACGAGGCTTCACCCATACTGTTCCCTAAGAAATAGGGTCAGTAAGGTTGATTGTTATACCACGTATTTTAGGATCAAATCTCCCAATGCTTGTGTTGTTGGGGTTGTATAAGATCCGACTACCAGTAATACACATGGTATAGGTAGATACAGAAAAGCAAGATTGTTGAGTGAACGAGAGAGAGAGAGAGAGAGAGAGAGAGAGAGACAGAGACAGAGACAGAGACAGAGACAGAGACAGAGACAGAGACAGAGACAGAGACAGAGAGACAGACAGACAGAGAGAGAGAGAGAGAGAGAGAGAGAGAGAGAGAGAGAGAGAGAGAGAGAGAGAGAGCGAGCGTAACGAACTTTATTTTCAAAGGGTAACAAATTGGGCACGCAGGCCCGTCTTACATTCGGCTTTTCCAGTCACTCATCTTTCGTTCATCAATAGTGCATAATACATTCACATAGGGGGGAAAAACGTTGTCAAAAGGATGTTGTAAACAAAACAAATGCATATTACCATGTTATGAGACACATCCCCCATTCACCCGCACCCCTACCTACACACACAAATCCCACTCACCACACATCCCACAAACACACCCCGACACACCCTAAGCACACATGCATGCACCCACCCACCCCCTACCTACACATATCTCCACACCCACAAACACATTCTCCACCCACCAACACTCATTCATCCACATATACTCCACTACCCACCCACACACATCTCCCACCCACACATCCCGAATCTACCCGCACACAAAACCCTCACCCACCCACATTTCCCCCACTTGCACACAACCCCACCTGCAGAGAGAGAGAGAGAGAGAGAGAGAGAGAGAGAGAGAGAGAGAGAGAGAGAGAGAGAGAGAGAGAGAGAGAGAGAGAGAGAGGTATAGTTCCTGCGACATGCCATATGATGTATGCGGAGTAGGTTGGTCTACAAATACGGAGCTTCACTCATACTGTTCCCTATGAAATAGGGTCAGTAAGACTGATTGTTATACCACGTATTGCATCACCCATCGCTTGTGTTATGGGGGTTGTATAAGATCCGACTACCGGTAATACAGATGATATGGGTAGGCACAGAAAAGCAAGATTATTATGTGTGTGAGAGAGAGAGAGAGAGAGAGAGAGAGAGAGAGAGAGAGAGAGAGAGAGAGAGCGAGAGAGAGAGAAGGAGAGAGAGAGAGAAGGAGAGAGAGATCTATACATGTACATACACATATGTATACACATACAAATACATATATCAATATACACACACACACGCACACACACACACACATATACACACACACGTCCACACACACACACACACATACACACACGTGTGTGTGTGTGTGGACAGAAGTTAAGTGTCCCATGAGTAGACTTGCATCTGGCAAGGCTCCAGGTAAGAATGGGATTCCAATAGAGGTTATCAGGAGTGGGCAAGACACTCACTTTACAGATCCACCAGCTAATAGAGTTATGCTGGCGAGAAGAACAAGTACCACAGTATTTCAGAGACTCAAGCATCATAACATTGTACAAGAACAAGGGCGATTGGAGCGACTGTAACAACTATAGGGGTATCTCACTTCTGTGTATTGTTGGGAAAGTATTTGCCAGAATTGTTCGGCGCAGACTTCAAGACCTGGGAGATCAAGTCTACCCTGAATCACAGTGTGGGTTCCGACAGAACCGGTCTACCGTTGATATGATATTCTCATTGCGACAAATGCAAGAAAAATGCCGTGAGCAGAATCAGCCACTGTTTATTGCCTTCATCGACCTCACAAAGGCATTTGCTTTTGTCAGTCGAGAGGGTCTATTCAAGCCGCTAAAGAATATTGGCAGGCCACCAACTCTTCCGTCCATTGTGGAATCGTTCCACACAGGCATGAAGGGTATAATCAAGTTTGATGGTGCAACTTCAGAAGAGTTTGAAATCAAGAGTGGAGTTAAGCAAGGTTGTGTACTAGCTCCCACCCTCTTTGGAATATACTTTTCACTTCTACTGAAATATGCCTTTAGTGATCAGGATGCCGGTATATACATTCACTCACGCTCAGATGGTGGACTCTACAATGCTCAGAAATTGAAGGCCAAGATCAAAATTAGGAGGGTACTGATCAGAGAATTGCTATTTGCAGATGTTGCTGCAATTACGACTCGCTCTGGGAAAGAATTACAACGTCTACTATCTGCATTCTCCAATGCTTGTTCTGAATTTGGTTTAACAATTAGCAGAAAGAAGACACAGATTATTTCACAAGGTCCACATAGGGTACCATCAATCTTTATTGACGACGCCGAACTGGAGATAGTAGACCATTTTACATATTAAGGGCCAGAGGTAAATAGCAAATTATTCCTAGATCAGGAAATCAACATCAGAATTGGTAAGGCATCTGCAACAATGAACGGGTTAACAAAAAGAGTCTGGGAGAATAGGAAGCTTACCGCCAAAACAAAAGTCCTTGTCTATCAAGCCTGCGTCCTTAGTACTCTTCTTTATGGCAGTGAAGCCTGGTATACTTACTCACACCAAGAGAAACGTTTAAAAAGCTTTCATATGCGATGTCTGCGAAGAATACTTGGTATTAAGTGACAAAATCAAGACAAAATCACAAATACTGAAATATTGGAATGATCAGGTTGTGTGACGATTTGTTCCACGCTCAGTCTTCGTAGACTTAGATGGATAGGACACGTTAGGAGGATGGGTGATGGTAGAATACCAAAGGACATCTTTATTTAGTGAATTACAGAATGATAAGAGATCACAGGGTCGGCCTCTTCTACGATACAAACATGTGTGTAAGCGGGACATGATTGATACAGGCATTGATAATGCATTTTGGAAGCAAGTCGCCGCTGAACGTGTTGCATGAAGGGCACATATCAGAAATGGAATACAGACAAAGGAGAAAATGATTGCAGATAGGTGACACACGGAACGTATGAGACGTAAGATGGTACGTGAGGCGAAAATGACCATGTGTTTACTTCCATTCACTGTGGACACACATTTAGAGCGCTAATTGGCCTTATCAGTCACATTCGCTATCGTCATGGGTTGTAGTTATTATGCCTTTTTGAAGCACAGTGTAACAAAATATCGTCTGTCAAGACGGCAAGGTGCAAAACAAACAAAAAAAAGCGGGTACAAATCGCAGTAAATGAGTTGTTACAGGCACTGACATGGGTCTGCTACGGAAGTCATATTAGAGTGCGGAGAAATAACCCGGTCAAGGATGTTTAAACTTGGACCCAGCTGAGGTTCATTCAGGACGGAGCATATTTCAACATGTAAAGTAAAGTGCTGCTGGAAATAGTCGAACTTTCTAGGAGCCATTGTTTTAATTGCTAGATTAAGTTAGCAGGAAAGTACTTCTGAAAATATTTTCTAGGATCCGTTGTTTTAATTGCTAGATTAAGTTAACGGGACATGCTGAACCCTTTCCTAAATACACGTATCTTTATTCGCTGTATTTTCCTAAGATTTCTCAATTATTCAATTCTTCATTGTTATAAATGCATAGTCATAATTCTCATTAGATAATAAATGATATAAGCTTTATCTTTTGTTACTCGACAAAAGATAATAACACTTGATACGGGATGGCCGAGTTCCTAGGTTGTTGTTTTTTTTTTAATTCGCATATCCTTTTACAGGACATCGCTGTCAACAGCAGCATCTTTCAGCTGTTTGTTGATTTCTTGGCAAGATTACGCTCAGTAGCCGGCTCAGTTATCCCGCAAGTAACCAGCGGGGGACGAACCGATCCCAGTTCTCGCCCGCTACGAGACACTGCTTGTGTTGTCAAAAAAGAAGAAAAGAAGAAGATGAGAAGAAGAAGAAGAAGAAGAAGAAGAAGAAGAAGAATATAATAAATGTCATTCGTGTATTGAGTATCCTGCTACTACTACTACTACTACTACTACTACTATTACTACTACTATTACTACTACTACTACTACTACTACTACTACTACTACTACTACTACTACTACTACTACTACTACTACTACTACTACTACTACTACTACTACTACTTTAGTATGTCCCACAAAGAATGCCTTCATTCACGATCAATTATTTTGAAAACTGTCTGTTGCATCGTTATGAAATTTTTCCAGCCGTCTTATATTTACCCCCACCCAAGGAATATGTCTTTGATAGGTCCAAAAACAACATAAATCATCGAAAGCGGCGACATATCTTTGCTGTTTTGCTGAACAACTAGTGATTTCTCGCTAACAAATTTATGTTTTCAGTAATGGAAGCCCCGCCAATTCAGATGACACACAAGGCGTATCCGGATTCGTATGGGAGTGGGTGCAATGAAAGAACTAGCTTAAAAGTCGACAGGGTCGGCTGCATTGCACCGGGTTTTTATCCCATATGGCTCAGTTTCTTTCCGCAGCGTGGAAAGCTTCGCACAAAGCGCGAACTCCGTAGCTCCAGCGACGACCCTCGGGAGTCTCCGAAAAAATGCACTCGTGAAATGAAGGACGCGGCCCGGAATCGAACATACAACCTTCGGAGCCCGAGTCAGACGGCTTGACTCACTTCACCACGGAGAATCCCGAGAGGGGTGCAATGTGTAATATTAGTAAAGACAGAGAATTTACAGAGGCATGGGGTAAATAATTTGTAAATTAACAGGAAAGTAGAAGGAATATATTTCTTACCTTATTTTTCATTTCCTTCTTGTTTCTTCAGCTGCTGGTTAATAAAGTGTACACAAGTATTCATGTTAGCTTTTTATATTGAGTTCGTGAAAGCTTCCAAATAGCTGTGCGTTAATGTGCGTATGGAGTGACCAGAAATGATACCGCAATTTAGTCATCATGTTTCCATTTTTAAGGATCTGTTCAGCTGTCTGTGTAGTTTGTTCACACGTACACATGGGTGACAGACCCGCTTTGAGTCTTCGTGAAAGATTGTCTACTCTGCTGTTTACCGTTCAGAGACGGAACATGGTTACCTGTTTTGCACTATGAAAATAGTTGTCAGTGTCTCTGTAGTGGGCTTTCTTCTTAACGACCAAGATGTTGGTCCTCTTTTCATTGAAGTTTATAGATTGATTCGTATGCACGTGTGTTGTCCCCTAATTTGACAACGTGTTTGCTCTCACGTTTCTTGTTATGCCACAATATGTCAGTTTCCACCGCAATATTACTCTTCTGTTGGTATTCAATGCGTTTAGTGTGTGTGTGTGTGTTTTTTTGTTTTTTTTTCAATACAGTTGTTTGTCACCGCTGAGGGCTTGCGGAATTGAAAATTCATCACTGTGGAATACAAACTGTTGCCATTGACATTATGCTGATGCTGTAATGTTTAGGGCCTGCAATTCGTCTGAATAGTTGGAGCAAAATATCCCAGTAAGTGTGTACGTAGATTAAGGTCTGCGATCTGCTCAGACCTTAATCTGTGTCGGACGATTCCAGTAGGTTGATGATTGCTCTCGGTTGCATAAAATTCAATCCATCCTTTCTCCAATAGTCCTCTTCCTCTTTCAACACATGGTCCTCACATTTTTTCCAGTAACTTTTATCAATATTTAATAGCGCGGACTGGGTTAGTATCTTGACGTCAGACAATTTGAATGTAGTATTGGCAGCTGCCACTTGTCCTTTAATTTTAGCCCACACAAGTTCTATAGGGTTTAAATGAGAATGATACGGCGGAAGTCTCAAGCACCTATGGCCATGCTCTTCTATCAACTTGTCGATTTGAAATTTCTTGCTTTTTTTGCGCCTGTTTTACAAGGGACAACAACTGTAGCTTGAAATAAGTTTCTGGAAATGGTATATTTTCCCTTCGGAGCCATATCTTTATTGCTTCCTTTGTGCCCGATGCCGTAGGTATTTTGTCTTCTTGGGCAACAACATTGTGATATGATGCATTGTCCATGATTAGACAAGACGGTCTATCAAGGGATGGAAGTACTGTATTCTCGAGCCAATCTCTAAATACATTACCATTCATCTCATTATGATAATCCCTATTGTCTGTATGCTTTGATACGAACACGAGCCCAGCATTCTGTAGTAAGCCATTATGAGTACTACCAGCATAGGCTATGACCAAACGCTGTCCTTTACTACTGGGCACATAACGCTTTATCTTTCCATCCATTGATTGCCATTCCTTTTCACTTGTGTGGTGCGCATTGATCCACGTCTCATCCAAATACACTATGTCATAATTTTCTTTGCGCATTTCCCTTATTTCACGTAGGTATCTGCTTCTCAAGGCTCCTAAATGCGGTTGCTCGCAAAGAATATTTCTACCGCCCTTGTACTTTCAAAAAGTGAAGATAATGTCCTTATAATTTTCCACAAAGTTGTTTTGGATAGCTCTATGTTATTGTTCTTTCTCAACCAAACCCTAAGTTTTCTTACAGTCACTGTTTCTTTGGCATCCAGCATTTTTATAATGCTGGATAATCCTGGATATAAAATCCTAAATTTTTATAATTTTAGGAGTCTCCGTGGCGAAGTGGTCAAGCCTTTTGACTTGGGCTCCAAAGGTCGTGGGTTCGATTCCTTCGGTTCACGAGTTAAATTTTTCAGAGACTTCTGTGGGTCGTCGCTAGAGCTGCGGAGTTCGTGCTTTGTGCGATGCTTTCCGCGCTGCGGAAAGAGACCGAGCCATATGGGATAGAACCCGGTGCAATGAAGTCGACCCTGTCGACTTTTAAAAGCATTTTTATAATAGCTCGCCTTATGACATCTTTGTCAAAGCTGTCTACAATAATCTTTCTACCTACCGTTTTGTTATTGCGTGGTGGTTTAATTCCAGATTCTTGCACCCATCGACTCAAACCCAATGCATGCACTGTTCTTTTTTTCGGAATTTGTAATAGTATAAAACAGTTTCCTGCGATCAGCTTCTTGACAAAAATATGTGTACAACTTCATAGCGATTCTTGAAGTGTACAATTTCGCATTAAATACCATGGAAAAATATTCACACATTTCAATGTTAGCGATAAGTGGTAAGATTTAAAAAAAACAAAACATATTAATCAGGTTTAATGAAATAACCTACATTTTGAGACACCTCTGAACAGTCCTTGTTTGAACAACGCGGGTAGTTGGCATAATGCCAATCCCTTCAAAACACGTACAATATTCAACATTGAGCGCTGATTGTCTGGCTACGCTGTAATAAATTTAAAATTATGAATTTCATCTCAGACCCGTAAATTATATACCACATATAAACAAACTTTGAAATCTGCTGTAAAATCTCCACAACAAAAATTTTATGTTGGGTGGACATAATGATAAGGTTATATACTAAATCTCATAATTTTCCCTCTGTTGGTTACTGAGATATGGATGTTTATATTGCGCAAACAAATGTGGACATATTATACTACTACTACGTCATCGTTTTCTTCACTTCCTCGTCTGTTAAAGGGAAACTACCGAAACACGCAAAGGATTATTCAAGTAATCGCATTTCTCTCCCCTGTCGTCACCAACTTTTGATATTCAAAATGGCTACGATGTCATCGCTAGTCCAAGCATTTAGGATGTCATCAGTGCACTAATTGCACGATTACTCACTTGTGGTGATGTCTCGCTTAGCCGATTATTTTGCTGTCATTGGATATTCTCATGAAAAAGATAGTAAGTTGCATAATATTTACATGCATACAACAATAAATAATGTAGAATTTCTGATGAAGTTTCTCAAATTTATAATAAATATTAAATAAATAAAAATTATTGGGAAAAAACGTGTTGGATAAAGCTAACAAACTGAAATTAAGCAGTACCTCATTCAAATCGCTACGTCAGTGCATTTATTTGTTAATGAATCGGTGACGATAGTGTAGGTGTCGTTGATCCGTAAGTGACGTATAGATTAAGATAGATAGAATTCAATAGATATATAATATTATTAATATATTATATTAGATAGATAGAGCAAACTAGGTGATTGACGGGCTTGCAAACTTCGACATGGACCACGCCCACTCTATCGCACTCTCATCTGAATGTTAGTATCGTGAAATCAACCCCTCCACTTCAGTTGAAATATAAATTCCATTCAACAGGTAGTTAGCTCAACATCCAGTTTATCAAGTTCCTAAACGTCATAAAGCAAAATCAGTTCACACAACCTTCACTTTTGTACTAATGTAATGTAATCTCTAGCAACAGCTTTCCTTTAAAGACCTGGGGTTTCCCTTGTCGGCTGTCCAGCTATGTATGACTATTTCACACAGGTAGTCTGTAATCTGCCGTGATACAGACGCAGTTCATAATCCTGTATACCCATGTTTGAAAAACAGCTGTGAACGATTTGGCAGCAGACCGCGTTGCGTTGGTTTCGCGTTGGTATCGGTGCCGGTCGTTCAGAAAACAATGGCAAACTACCAAACGTAAACGTGCCAAGAGATCACAGTGGCAGAAATACTGGTGTTGACTGTGATGTCCTGTAAAACAGGATATGCAAAGAAAACAGAAAAACCAGGTCTGTAATCTGGTATTTGGAGACTCTCGGAAGCTGTTGAAGATTGACTTTTCTCAAAAAACTGTTGGTTTAGGGAAGCTTTCTCTGTTTCCTTGGCTTTAACTATATGCATTTTATTGTTAACCATTTTGTGAAGACAGTCACAGACAAACTTTTACACAAATTATTTTAAAATCAGTATCTATTCTGATAAATGTTATCTAAAATGTCATACAGCAGCACTCGCCATAACAGCCACTCTGTGGCGAAGGGGTTGTGAATGCAATTTGTAATCCCACATAACAGCCACTCTGTGGCGAAGGGGTTGTGAATGCAATTTGTAATCCCACATAACGCGTTTGATACACAGCTGTGGGTGATTTGGAAGCAGATCACCTTGCGTTTGTATTCCATACAATGATATGAGTGTCGGTCGTTCAGAAAGCAATGGCAAACTACTGAATGTAAAACTTGCCCAGGAATCACAAACAGACAAAAACATGCTGAAGCTGACTGCTACAGCCTATAAAGGACGTGCAACTGTCTAAAGCTGCAGTGAGTTACCACAAACACATGCCATGGAGCAGAATCTGCTGTGGGTAGGAAGAAGTGTTAGGACCTTCAAATTGTGTAGCCTGATTGCTCAGAGGAATAGGTAGCTGGTTGTCTGACCGTATACATGCCATTTTCAGTGTAAGGCCCTGACCATTACACCAATGCGACCTCTGCAAGGAGTTATGCAGAAAAAACAACATATAAGTGTTATGGGGATGCAATGATCTGGATTAGTGATGTGGTGTTCTCTATATGTTTAATTAGTGTTATAATACTGCCTTTGGCAGACTGTACAAGAATGCATGAGACAGAAATGGAATAAGTCTGCAGACAAAGCTGAAAGTCTACAAAGCAGTTGTATTATCTACACTGCTATATGCTTGTGAAACCTGGACTGTTTACCAGCGACACACGCTAGGAAATTAAACCACTTCCACACAGTCTGCCTTAGGAAGCTATTGAAGATTAAATGGCAAGACAAGATCCCAGACACTGAAGTCCTAGAAAGAGCGTCCATGCCCAGTATCCATACTCTACTACTGAAGAATCAGATTTTCTGGGCTGGTGGTCACTTAACTCGCATGCCAGATCACAGACTCCCTAAACAAATTTTTACGCCGAGCTGCGTTGTGGTAAATGCTCCCAAGGTGGCCAGAGGAAATGCTTTAAAGACACTCTGAAGATTCACTAAAAGCTTTTGGAATTCATCTTGACACCTGGGAGATTGCTGCCAAAGACCGAAATTCATGGCATACATCATTACGCAAGGGTGCAGTTACTTGTGAAGCAGGACTGCAATAGTTGTGAAGAAAAGGCTGGACAGAAAAACCACTGCAGGAGATCCTCCTCCAAAGCATTCCTTTCCCACATTGTCAACGAACATTTATAGCCAAAATAGGCCTTATCAGCCATCTTAGAACTCGCGGCTCTGTACTTTCAACCCAGCTGGATGAAGTGAATGGTCATCATCATTCTTGATGGACAAACAACAATACAATTGTTTCATTCATAATCTGCTTCCATATTTCAATATTTTTGTTTAGCAAATTACATAATTAATTGCAAACACTGACATTGGCATCCAGAGTTATACCTCTCAATAGCACAAAGCCTGGGCTGAATTTTAGAAACATGTGTTGCCTATGCAGCATGATACATCTCCTGGCCTGCCTAGTTTACTTCAGAGGAAAAGTAACATCAATAAATCTGGAACAAGACAAGCTGCAGAACTTGCGGGATCCTCGTCAGAGCTTCAATCCTAGACCAGTTGCCAGCCAAGGCTTAGGGCCTTGTCAGCCCTGCCATGATAAGGCTTGTACCTTCCCAATTGTGCTCCTCACCCCGAAGCCATTGACACACTGTGGGGTGTCAGTTTGATGAGCGCCACTCAACATTCGGTGCTAACAGAAAGCAGGTAGTACTGTCTACTGTTATACAGTAGTTCAGTCATATCTGACTAAGACCTGACAACAATTAATTGCAGACAAGTTATTATCAAAATGCTTCAAATAGTCACGAGCAAAGTGGCAGGGAATCTTGTGTTCTGCAATATGCCATTCCAGATAAGCATGTGATGCGTGAATATTTATTTATCATACAAGTTTGCAAGCCAGAAGTCGGGGGCTGCGTGGTTTCGAGGTATGGTGTCCGCCTCGAGTGCTGGAGGTCCCGGGTTCAAGCCTCGGTGAGGACCAGGATTTTTTCTCGTGGACTTCTAGTAATAACATTTCCCCTGGTCTCTGGGTAGTGAGATCGGACGCCTGTGTGGATTGTTGCACACGTAAAAAATCCCTTCTTCTTCTTCTTCTTCTTCTTCTTCTTCTTCTTCTTCTTCTTCTTCTTCTTCTTCTTCTTCTTCTTCTTCTTCTTCTTCTTCAGCGTTCCGAGACATTGAGGTTATTTGCTGCAGATACAATCTGTCTCCATTGTTCTCTGGTTGGCCTTCTCTTGCCAGTCGTTGATTCCAAGTGCTTGTAGGTCTGTATATATATTATCTCTCCACCGTCTTCTTGGTCTACCTCAGGGTCTACGGTCATTTATTTCCTGAGTGTAAGCGAGTTTTGTTTCCCTGTTATCTTCCATTCTTTCTATATGCCCCAGCCATTGTAGTCTATTAGCCTTCATGATACCAGTGATTAGCGGGGACTTAAACAGATCATAAATGTCTTTGTTACTTCTTCTTTTCCACTCTCCACTTTGTGTATCCCTAATGGGTCCAAAGATGCGTCTTAAAACTTTGTACTCAAAGGTTTGTAACAAGGCTTCGTCTCCTTTCATTGTACTCCAGGTTTCAGAGCCATACAGCACAACTGGTATGATCAGTGTTTTGTATATTGTGATTTTGGTGTTACGAGATAGCGCATTTGATTTTAGTAGATGTTGTAGTGCATAGTATATCTTATTTCCAGAATTGATTCTAGTTTGTATTTCTTCCCTTATGATGTTGGAGCAGTTGAAGATTGTACCCAGGTATTTGTATGTTTCCGTTCTTTTAATGTTCATATTTTCTATTTGTATGTGGCCAGAGTTTTTAGCCATTTCTTCTCTTGAAATTACCATATATTCTGTCTTATCTTGGTTGATAACCAGCCCCATCTGTTGGGCTTTTTCCTTTAAGTGAGTCAATATTTCCAATGTCTTTTGTTCATTTTCCCCTATAATATCTATATCATCTGCATAACCAAGCAGCCTGGATGTTCCTCCAATATCAAATTCCTCCTTTACCTTCCTTACAACTTTCTCTAGAGCCAGATTGAAGAGTAGCGGAGATAGTGCATCACCCTGTTTCAAGCCAGATGTTATTTGGAAAGGGTCTGATTTCCTGCCTTTATATGTTACTATATTATAAGTATCTTCCATGCATAGTCTGGTCATGTTGATTAACTTCCTTGGTATTCCAAATTCCTGCATAGCATTCCATAGACTATTCCTATGGACACTATCATAAGCCTTTTTAAAATCCACAAAAATGTTATGGAGATCTCTTTTATATTCCCAATTTTTCTCGGCTATTTGTCGTAAGATAAATATCTGATCTATTGTTGATCTGTTTTGTCTAAAACCCGCCTGGTAGTCACCTAATATGTCTTCTAAATATGGTTTTAGTCTATTTAGTAATACTGTGGATAGTATCTTATAGCTTATGGACAGGAGTGATATTCCTCTATAATTTTCACATTGCAACTTGTCTCCTTTCTTAAAGATAGGTATCAATAATGACTCTTTCCAGTCATGGGGTAATTCTTCTGTCCTCCAGATTTTTATTATTAGTTCGTATAGCTTTAGATGTAATGCATGGCCACCTGCCTTTATAAATTCAGCAGCAATTCCATCAGCCCATGTTGCCTTTTTGTTTTTAAGTCGTGTGATTACATATAGGATTTCTTCAAATGCAGGTTCTTCAATTTGTGGTTCACATGTTAGAACCTCTTCCTGTGGGAAAGTGTTACTTGGAGCTTCACAATTTAGTAATTCAACAAAATATTCTTTCCATGTGTTGCACATTTCCTCATTAGTATTTATCATATTCCCATTTTTGTCTTTTAAACCATATGTGTTGTGTTGGTGCCCTCGTTTCATTGACTTCAGTTCTTTAAAAAACTTTCTGGATTCGTTTTTCTGGTGATTAGTTTCCATATCTTTGATTATATTACTCATATATTCTCGCTTCTGCTGTCGAACTATTTTTGTAGCCTCTTTACATTCATTTCTATATTGCTCTTCCTTTTGGATGTTGTTGATGTCATTTAACCATAAATGTCTGGCATTCTTTTTCCTAATGACTGCTTCTTCACATTTTTGATTGAACCATCTGTTCTTTCTATGCGTGGTTAACACACCGAGACATTCTTCTGCGGTAGATTGAATTGTATTCTTGATGTTCAACCAAGTTTGGTCAACGCTTTCCTCCAAAGGGTTTTGCAGAGTTTCAAGTTTACATTTTATTTCATCTGTAAATTTCTCTTTGACTGTAATTTCTTGTAGTTTTTCTCTGTTATATGTTGGGTGTAATCTTTGTAATTTAGTATAGAAAGCTCTCTTAAGTTTTATTTTAAATTTTGCTCCAACGAGGAAGTGGTCGCTGTGGCACTCAGCTCCTCTATAACTTCTAACTTGTTGTATGTTTGATGCATTTCTGTTGTTAATTAAAATGTGATCTATTTGATTATAGGTTCTCTTGTCACATGATTTCCAAGTTTGTTTGTGTATATCCTTTCTTTGTAGTCTGGTACTGCTAATCTGCAGTCCTTTGGCTTCTGCCAGGTTGATGACTCTCCATCCATTATCATTTGAAGTTGTATGTAGGCTTTCCATACCGGCCACTTTTTTATGAGTTTGCTCTCTACCTATTTTTGCATTGAAGTCTCCCAGCACAATCAGGATGTCCTGTTTGGGGGTTTCTTCTATGACATCTTCCAAATCTTATAAAAGTCTCTTTTAACGTCATCTTCTTTCTCTTCCATAGGTGCATGTACATTAATTATCGTTATATTTTTCCATTTACCTTTTATTCGTAATTTACTAATTCTGTCATTAACAGCTTTAAAGTTTAGAACGTTCCCCCATAACTCTTTTTTGATGACAAAACCTGTTCCTAATTCATGTTTATGTTGGGTGTTTCCTCCATATATTAAAATCATTCCATTTTTCTCTAAAGTACCCTCTCCTGGCCACCTTATTTCTTGAATTGCTGTTATACCCATTTGATATTCAACCAGCTCCCGGGTTAGTTCTTCAGCCGCTCCAGCTCGATATAGTGTCCGTACATTCCATGTTCCAAATCTCAAGAGTCCTTTTATGTTCCGAGGTCGTTGTCCAAATAAGTCAGTCCGAATTCGAGGCTATGTATCTTCTCAGCATCTTACATCGCACACAGGCACTCTAGCTTCTTCATACGCACTCAAGAAAACATCAGTCATGCGTAAGGTACTTCTATAATTTATTTCAGGCGAACCTGATATAATTACAAGGTATACACAGGCGGGGGATTCATTCCGTAAATATACAAATGCCGCCTTACATATGCTTATAGCACACAGTCATTTACACAAATCCTAAACTCCCTATCTCCAAACTAGCACTCTCGCAAGCTAAGCATTTGCTCTCGAAAACACAAGCGTCCTCTCCCTGAAACTGTCTGGGTCCCATCTGGCGTTCCCAAGCTGGTTGGCTGGACTTGTCGTACTTGACCCCGTGCCGTCCGTAAACCCCGTGCTGTCTTAGCAGTCTCGTTGTACTGCAGTCCGTCCCTGCTAAGCTGGGTTATTCAGTGTAGTGACGTCTAGTTCGTTCAGGGCAGTGTCCCGTGAACTGGCGTCCCCTCCTAACACCCGGTCTGGTCCTGCCGGTGTCCTGTCTATGAAACGTCTGTGTCCCCACCTAAGTCCTGTCTCCACTTTATCTACTGTCCTGTAGATGTCCTGTCTTATTTAAACATTGAGCACAACCCACTACTGGCAACGCCGATCGCATTCTGGTATGAACCTAAGGCCTATCCACGTCAATATGGAAGCACTAAACTCGAGTTTCGCCCTCGTTTGAGCTCGTCAGTAGTGCATATCCCTGACCGGATCCGGAAACAGTCCCGGATCACTGCGTGTGAAGCGGGTGTGTAACCACGCGGCACACACTGGACACACCAAATTATCACAACAGAATATCACAACGCTACACATCGTAGGCTATGCTCAAGATTGCCCAATCGCCGCGACTGACGTCCGTCAATCGATGGGACCCGAACGATCAGGACTTCTCACTGGCAAGGAACACCAGGCCTCCTAAATCCAGTGAGCAATAATCAATTGATTATGTGGTTGTTTCGGGATTTGAAATTTAAACATTGAGCACAACCCACTACTGGCAACGCCGATCGCATTCTGGTATGAACCTAAGGCCTATCCACGTCAATATGGAAGCACTATACTCGAGTTTCGCCCTCGTTTGAGCTCGTCAGTAGTGCATATCCCTGACCGGATCCGGAAACAGTCCCGGATCACGCGTGTGAAGCGGGTGTGTAATCACGCGGCACACACTGGACACACCAAATTATCACAACAGAATATCACAACGCTACCCATCGTAGGCTATGCTCAAGATTGCCCAATCGCCGCGACCGACGTCCGTCAATCGATGGGACCCGAACGATCAGGTCCTGTCTTATGACCATTCTGTGTCCTGACTTGTGTCCTGTCTCTACTCTGTCGGCTATACTGTAGATGTCCTTATCTACTCCTGTATGTCGTTATCTCATTCGTTCTACCCCTATTCTGTCCCTTGTCCTCTCTATGTCCCATACCCACACTCCCAACACTCTGACATATCTGTTTCGTAACAAAATAGTTTTTACAAAGGTGGGGATATTAACCCCATGCTTCAACCCCCAACCTGGAGGACCAGGGTGTTTCTCTTTGTCTGTTCTCTACCCTATGACCTGTCCGGCTTGGGAGGCGCTGCTGGTAGCTACGCTACAGCTGGCATAGCTCTCAGGATCATTGAGAAACTCAAGCTCCCCCACCACGACAAGGTGGAAACACCATAAGGGAGAAAAAAAAAATCCCTTGGCAGTTGGAAATCGAAAAAGAGTAGCCTAATGGCACTGCCCGGGCAAAATTTCTAGTTAAAAATCTACCCAAAGTATTTCAGGATACTCGCCGGTGCTACGGAGTTCGTGCACTGAGCTGAGTTTCTCTCTCCAGGCTCAGGTTTGAGTTTGGAGAACGGAGCACTTATGGGTTACACCCGTGTACCGTGATGTTGATCCATCGACTAAACTAAAACTAAACTAAGCCAGAAGTAATATACTTTGCTCTGTATCTCATTTACAGCTGTTTGACACACAACTAATTCACTCAAAGATTAATATCTTCACTTGTAATGGAGTGGAGACTTCAGTGAGGTACTACTCAATGTCAGTAAACTATGAATGTGTGAAAGCAGATAGGAAGGAATTCACAGCATGAAATGTAGGATTTCACAAATGAAAGAAATGTGATTCTGCTGTGAGCAGAGATGTAAGACTTGTTAGAAACAGACAATCAACACCAGAAAATGTTGATGAGCAGAGATGTAAGACTTGTTAGAAACAGGCAATCAACACAGAGAATGTTGATGAGCAGAGATGTACGACTTGTTAGAAATAGACAATCAACACAGAGAATGTTGATGAGCAGAGATGTACGACTTGTTAGAAACAGACAATCAACACAGAAAATGTTGATTAGCAGAGATGTAAGACTTGTTAGAAACAGGCAATCAACACAGAGAATGTTGATGAGCAGAGATGTAAGACTTGTTAGAAACAGACAATCAACACAGAAAATGTTGATTAGCAGAGATGTAAGACTTGTTAGAAACAGACAATCAACACAGAAAATGTTGATTAGCAGAGATATAAGACTTGTTAGAAACAGACAATCAACACAGAGAATGTTGATGAGCAGAGATGTAAGACTTGTTAGAAATAGACAATCAACACAGAGAATGTTGATGAGCAGAGATGTAAGACTTGTTAGAAACAGACAATAAACACACAGAATGTTGATGAGCAGAGATGTAAGACTTGTTAGAAACAGACAATCAACATAGAAAATGTTGATGAGCAGAGATGTAAGACTTGTTAGAAACGGACAATCAACACAGAGGATGTTGATGAGATGATGGTGTTGGATACACCTCATCTTTCTAGTGGCTTTCTAGTAGTATTCTAGTCAATGAATAACATTTGTTTACATCAAGTACCTAGCTAACTGCCATGGGTGATCATGCTGCATCACATCTGCTGTTTCTCTAGCAGTATGTATACATTCATGTGTGAGTACTTTTCTATGCTATGATGCACAACAATTCAGTTTCATCTCTCTCAGCCATCCTCTGCCTATGTGTAACAGTATGTTCTATTGTTTCTCTTCTTATTATGTTGGCAAGAATGTTGACTGCCTTCTGTTGATGTCTGTGACAAGTGACAGTCATTAGCTGCATATATCTGTTACAGATAACAATGTTTGCTGTGGCAAAATTCTGCAAAGATTTCCAGAAAAAGACTGGAGTGATTGCCCCTTCATGGCAGGTCTGCCACTGGTAAGTGTGTGTAGACACATTATCTTCAGTTGTGAATAGGTAAAGACAGTATATGCATGTTGTGTATCAATGTGAATTTATAGAAGGACTAATACACTTTAAGAAACAGTATTAAGGAGTGTAACTTATTGTGTATGTTGTAAATCAGCATAATTATTGCAAGCTATTAGTTTACAATGGAGGTATCATCAGAGAGCTGGCACCAGTTCTTTATGTGATATTGAAGCAGAAAACCTCCTTCATATACCCTAGTTAAAAATATTTTTAAAACTAGGGGTTACTATTTTAAATAAAACAAACATTAACCCTTTACCAGGCAGACGCTTGTCCGTATTTTAGCCCTGAACGGGCAAGATTTTTTCAGGTTCGGTAAAATTTCAGGTTACGTTAGTAAAAACATCACAAATAAGGTGTTAGTCAACCGATTTTAGTTAAATAAACAACACAATAAGGGAAAAGCATCCAGAATATGTTACTCACGTGATTGTTGTTGGTAATCCATAGATGAACACAAATATTTACGAAATACAGCATATTGTTTGTGATTTTCAGTCAGCTATACGGCAATTTACAAACACATTTTCGGAATCATAATCACTTTCTTTAAAGTTTGACTCACGGCTGCTAATGCAAAGTAACGCTTTTCACTGATATCAAGCTCCGATAAATAGTCAACTTCGTGACCTTCAATGTCACTTACATTGAACCTAGCAAAATCTCGGCTATCACTTGAAGAATTGCCGAAATCCATTTTGAAAAATTAAGCGTAAATACCCCAAAAACTATTTTAAAATCCGTTAAAATTCATAGTAGGTGCTTGCAAATGGCGGCCACGTTGTCAAGCTATCGGCGAAAGTGAAAGTAGCCATCAGAAGTATCGGAAGGCCTAGAGATCGCGTATTTACAATGCATAATAGTATTGGACGCGTTGGGGCGGTTTGCCGGAAACGGACGTTTCACCCTGTAAAGGGTTAAATGAGCATCAGTCTAGAATATATATATATATAATCATCAGCATATAAAATTGCAGCTACTGTGTCTACACAGTAGAGTATCAGAAAGAGAAAAAGAGAATGCTGAAATGTTATATACTTTATTACAGTTAATTATGGAACATGAACAGACAACTTGGGAAGATCTTGGAAGTAATAGAGATGTGGTTTAGGAAGATCTTGGAAGTAATAGAGATGTGGTTTCTGAGATGAATATTGTGAATACCATGGGCTACAAGAGTAACTAACAACAATTGCTTGGAAAATGCTCATGAATGTGGAACTTCAGATAAAACTGTAAGAACGTGACAAACAGCATTCTTTGGTCATGTAATGAGAATAGATTCATTGTACAGCATAATGACCACTGGAAGTAGAACCCAGCAGTAGAAGAGTCAGGGCAGGCCAAGAAAAGTATACTGGATGGCCTGTAGTGGTGGCAGTGACATAAATAAGTGGAGTCGATCCAGACAACCAATGACTGAGATCTCTGAAGATGCATGAATGTCTACTTCAGTTGGCAGGGCACATAATGATATGTGTACGCTGTACAACAACTGTGCTTGTCTTATCTGTATTAATATGGTTTTGTTGATATATAATATGTTTGCACCATACAACAGTTGTGGTTGTCTGATCTTTTTTAATTTAATTGTGTTGATGTTTGTTTATGCAGTACAATGGCTGTAGCTATCTGGTCTATGTTAGTGTCTTTTTGTTGATGTAAATTTGTGTTTGCTGTACATCAGCTTTAGTTGCCTGATCTGTGTTAATGGTGTTTTGTTGATGTTTTGATTGATTGATTGATTTAGGAGTTCACATCACAGCATTCGGGGCATTCCCATAAGCGCTCTGTCCCCATCAGCAACCAGCGAAGAGTTCCAACACCAATAGTACCAGTAGCAATCTGATTATATGTCCCTCTCGCCTTTCCTCTGAGCGTTGAGTGTCGGCCAGATCCCCTCGTCACTCCTCGCTGTCTCATTCTTGCCAGACCATGGTAATCCATTTGCTCCTCCGAGGTGTACACGTGCTCCCACAAGGCTGCAACCACGTCTGTCTTGTCATGTATCAATACTCCACCAAGTTCTGCAGAGCCAGCCAATCTGTCCTCCTGTTCATTTCCCAGCACACTGGCATACCCCGGAGAAAAGATCCAGGTGATGCTTCTCACCCGTGACCTCCGAAGCGAAGCAAGCCACTCCGCACGAAGCCTGCCTATCATCACCCTCGTCAGCATGCTTTCTGAGTCAGTTACAATCACGATGTGTGTGTGTGTGTGTCTATTCTCCATCCAGCGGAGAGCCGCAGTGGCTGCCTCCACCTCCATTCTTAAGCTAGATGTTGTGGTATCATATGACAGGCTCTCCTGCACCAAACGTTGACCATTAGCTTTGGCTATGAACCCCCAGCCACTTCTCTCACCTCTTGACACCAAACCATTTGTGTAGATAATCATATCACCCGAGTGAGCATTGTCCTGAATTAGTTGCTGGATTTCCACTTCCGTGGCCTCTGCTGGCCACTCCCTGCACTCCCGGCTCAATGTGATTATAACTCTGCACAAGTCTGACTGCTCCACTGGCACTCTGACCCACTCCTCTCCTCGCCTAATGTTCTCCAAGATGCACACCTGTCTGATCGTATCCTCCGCCTGAGCCATCCATGATTTCCCTCTTATCAGTCGCTGACCCTTAACTGCGTCCAGCGCCTCATGCAGTGGGTGGTCTGTGTCTGCAGCTACTCTGAGGTATGCCTTCGCCTGCATCACCTTGAGCCTACCAGCAACAGTTGGCAGACCAAGGATGTAACACATACACACTACTGGGGTGTCTCTGGTGCATCCCAGAATGACCCGCATAGCTTCGTTCTGTATGCGCTCTAACTTAACCAGCTGTCTCTCTGAGACAGTGAGCAATTACTGAGAGGATCAAGTGCTGGTATAGTGTTAAAAGCATTCTCTGCTCTGTGTCCATTGCAGCCCTAGTTTTAAGTGCACTGAGTCCCTTTTGAGATCTTGTCACAACTGTCTCCACATGGTCCTTGAAGGATAGGCTCCTGTCAAATGTGATCCCCAGATACTTCAGTTTGTTCTCTCTGCTGACATTTCTACCATTGTTGATGTATAATTTCTTTATGCTGTACATTAGCTGTATTTTATTTCCTTCCCAGTTTTGCCAACCAATGGGGTGGGCACTGTCAAGATATCAGAAGCAGCCATCATTCTACGTGGCAGTGCTGACAGACATGGATGGGGAGCGCCATTACTGTGCAGTGTTCACCTTTTATGAGATGATCTCTTCTCCTCCGAGCAAACCTGATGACGAAGAAGATGAACAGGATAAAAACAGCATGCATCAGTCAGCCTTGTTTGCCCCTAAGTCGCTGGTTCTTGTGTCCAGACATGATTACTTTGAATCTTTTAGGGTAATGTGTAGATAGTAATATTCAACCGAAACTCCACAACGGTATAGCTGCTCCAATAAATGACCACATGCATGCATGCATGCAGAGAGAGAGAGAGAGAGAGAGAGAGAGAGAGAGAGAGAGAGAGAGAGAGAGAGAGAGAGAGAGAGAGAGAGAGAGAGAGAGAGAGAGAGAGAAAGAGAGAGAGATCATGTTAGGCTTGAGAAGTAATAAGACTTCACAATACTAGGTGAAATGACTGACTCCCTTCCTCATCATCGTTTTCCTTTCCAGAAGAATATCTTGTGCCCATTTTAAGAGTCACGTAACCCCAGATCCAACTCTGGAGCCATATGTGCTTGAACAAGTCCCTCTTTCCCTTGGGATTGACCATGGGCCACTAGTGTTTGATCTGACAAGCAACATTAGGCCTAGTTTTGCTAGCTTAATGGCAAGAACATATATCTGCCTGCTGAACAGAATATGTGCCAGGTATTAAAGGACAATACCAGCCCCTTATATGTACATAAATTATAAGCACTAGCCAAAACTATGTTATGCACACTCAGCTTAGATTATGTCCCTTTAACAAACCTGGTTTAGTTAAGTGCAGATTATGCACCAAATCTGGTCTTGTTAAGTGAAAGTTATACAGACACTAGTTAATGTACGATCTCTGTTCTAGTCATGTGCAAGTTCATGTACAATGTCTGTTCTAGTCAAGTGCCAGTTTATGTACAATCTCTTGTCTAGTCAAATGCAAGTTAATGTACAATCTCTGTTCTAGTCACATGCCAGTTAATGTACAATCTCTCGTCTAGTCAGTTGCCAGTTAATGTACAATCTCTGTTCTTGTCAAGTGCCAGTTAATGTACAATCTCTGTTCTAGTCAAGTGCGAGTTAATGTACAATCTCTGTTCTAGTCAAGTGCCAGTTAACCCTTTTAGGATGGAACAACATTGGGCCAAATTTAGCTTTCCCTCTGAAGAAGACGGAGTCATTTTTTTGGAGTACAGAAATGACTGAAGTGACAATTTTGAAAATTCAAAAAAAATATTAGAACCCTATATATGTATATAAAAGTATATATATTCTTAAAGAGGATATAGTAAAGTTTATTTCTATGTATGATTGAAGTTGTTTTGTTCATGTTTATGAAAATTTGGTGATCTCATTTGTGTTTTATGAAAAATAAAATATTTCATACCACTATGTATGAATTGGTACTAAATATTTTTAAAAAAATGGTACTCACCTAAAATTTCCTCATTGAATACCTACACCACTTTAGAATAATTTAAAAAACTTATGGTTGAAAAAACAACAACCATGAAGTCCCTTTTGACATTTGTAATAGGTGGGCTATCATCTGGTGACATAAGTTTTGGTCCGGACATCGCCATGAATGGATATAGATGAACACGATCCTCTTCATTCCAATACACTTAAAACCACGGGGACACGAGGTCGAAATCCTCATGGGCACTTTCTGTATCACTACAGTCATTATCTGACAGTCCTGAACTGTCAAAATAGCTACTATCAGAGCTAGTCAATGCTAGCACGTCTTCGGGTTCAAAGCTGGCCATTTTAAAAATCAAAAATCCACGAAAAACTGAGTTACTTTCGCAAAGAAAGCACAAAATAATATCCACTTGTTTGAATCACGCTTACCAAACGGCCATTTGCAAGCTAGAATGGCTGAGGATTGCAAGGAAGCATTTGATTGGTCTGTACTATTAAAAGCAAACCAATCAAAGCAGCTCTTACAACGGGGTCGAAGGAATCGGCCGAATCGTCTTTATCGGTACGACCGTGTGGTGACGTCATGGCCAATTTTTCGGCCGGGTCGGAGGAAAAGGGTTAATATACAATCTCTGTTCTAGTCAAGTGCCAGTTTTTGTATGATCTCTGTTCTAGTCAAGTGCCAGTTTATGTACAATCTCTTGTCTAGTCAAGTGCCAGTTAATATACAATCTCTGTTCAAGTCAAGTGCCAGTTTATGTACGATCTCTATTCTAGTCAAGTGCCAGTTAATGTACAATCTCTGTTCAAGTCAAGTGCCAGTTTATGTACAATCTCTGTTCTAGTCAAGTGCCAGTTAATGTACAATTTCTGTTCAAGTCAAGTGCCAGTTTATGTACAATCTCTGTTCAAGTCAAGTGCCAGTTAATGTACAATTTCTGTTCAAGTCAAGTGTCAGTTTATGTACAATCTCTGTTCAAGTCAAGTGCCAGTTAATGTACAATCTCTGTTCAAGTCAAGTGCCAGTTTATGTACAATCTCTGTTCTAGTCAAGTGCCAGTTTATGTACAATCTCTGTTCAAGTCAAGTGCCAGTTTATGTACAATCTCTGTTCTAGTCAAGTGCCAGTTAATGTACAATTTCTGTACTAGTCAAGTGCCAGTTAATGTACAATCTCTGTACTAGTCAAGTGCCGGTTAATGTACAGTCTCTTGTCTAGTCAAGTGCCAGTTAATGTGCAATCTCTTGTTTACTCAAGTGCATGTTATTTGAAATATCTGTGCATTTGTGAATGATATATACACTCTAGTTTTGTCAAGTGTGGGTTATGTACACAGCTTAGTTTTTGTCAAGTGTGAGTTATGCAAGCTACCTCTTTAAAAGTGCCTAGTACATTATGATTCGCCTAAAGATGGCGAGTCATGACCGCCCACACTTACTGACATGGCACATGATTGATTGATTGATTATGTACACACTCTAGTTTTGTCACATGTTGGTTATGTACACTCTCTAGTTTTGTCAAGTGTGAGTTATGTGCACTCTCTAGTTTTGTCAAGTGTGAGTTATGTACACTCTCTAGTTTTGTCACATGTGGGTTATGCACACACTCTAGTTTTTTCACATGCAGGTTATGTACACACTCTAGTTTTGTCACATGTGGGTTATGTACACACTCTAGTTTTGTCACATGTGGGTTATGTACACACTCTAGTTTTGTCACATGTGGGTTATGCACACACTCTAGTTTTGTCACATGCGGGTTATGCACACACTCTAGTTTTGTCACATGTGTGTTATGTACACACTCTAGTTTTGTCAAGTGTGGGTTATGTACACACTCTAGGTTTGTCACATGTGTGTTATGTACACACTCTAGTTTTGTCACATGCGGGTTATGCACACACTCTAGTTTTGTCACATGTGTGTTATGTACACACTCTAGTTTTGTCAAGTGTGGGTTATGTACTCACTATAGTTTTGTCACATGTGGGTTATGTACACACTCTAGTTTTGTCACATGTGGGTTATGTACACACTCTAGGTTTGTCACATGTGGGTTATGTACACACTCTAGGTTTGTCACATGTGGGTTATGTACACACTCTAGATTTGTCACAGGTGTGTTATGTACACACACTAGTTTTGTCACATGTGGGTTATGTACACACTCTAGTTTTGTCACATGTGGGTTATGTACACGCTCTAGTTTTGTCACATGTGGGTTATGTACACACTCTAGTTTTGTCACATGTGGGTTATGTACACACTCTAGTTTTGTCACATGCGGGTTATGCACACACTCTAGTTTTGTCACATGTGTGTTATGTACACACTCTAGTTTTGTCAAGTGTGGGTTATATACACACTCTAGGTTTGTCACATGTGGGTTATGTACACACTCTAGGTTTGTCACATGTGGGTTATGTACACACTCTAGTTTTGTCACATGTGGGTTATGTACACACTCTAGTTTTGTCACATGTGGGTTATGTACACACTCTAGTTTTGTCACATGTGGATTATGTACTCACTATAGTTTTGTCACATGTGAGTTATGTACACACTCTAGTTTTGTCACATGTGGGTTATGTACACACTCTAGTTTTGTCACATGTGGGTTATGTACACACTCTAGTTTTGTCAAGTGTGGGTAAAACATGTACATATTGTAGACTAGTCAAATGTAGATTTTGCTAAGTGCATGTTATGTATAAACTCAAGTCACATTTTGGTTATGTATATATTCTAGTCTGGTTAAGTACAAAGTATAAACAAGTCAAGAGCATGTTGTGTACAATGTCTAGTTTAGTAATGTGCAGGTTGTGTACATTGTCTAGTTTAGCCATGTATTAGGTTAGTGTACAATGTCTAGTTTAGTCATGGACAGGTTGTGTACAGTGTCTAGTTTAGCCATGTATTAGGTTTGTGTACAATGTCTAGTTTAGTCATGGACAGGTTGTATACAATTTCTAGTTTAGTCAAATGCAGATTGTGTACAGTGTCTAGTTTAGCCATGTGCAGGTTGTATGCAATTTCTAGTTTAGCCATGTGCAGGTTGTATGCAATTTCTAGTTTAGCCATGTGCAGGTTGTGCAATTTCTAGTTTAATCATGTGCAGGGTTGTATAAATTGTGGACTAGTCAACTGCAGAATGTCTGTCAACTCTAGTCTAGTTAAATGTTATGTGCAGATTGTAGTTTATTAATGTCCAGGTTGTGTACCAACTGCGTCTAGTTAGTGCATATTTTAAAACACTTCAGGTCACACACATCCTCTCTCATGCCAAATAATATGTCGTTGCAGAACTGCCTGAGCGTCATCTACACAGTGCATCTAGACAATATGGCAGTGAAGATAGAACCACTGATAGGAAACATGTTAGGATGTATTCATGTACCGCCAGCAGGTAATGTCAAGGACTGTGTCTAGTGTGTGCTAGCAGTACGTCAGTGTCAGCTATGTGTCAGAACTGTGTCAAGAATACATTTAGATGAAGTTAATTGGATTATTATAGTTATTATGATTAAACATCCAAATCTGGTATCATATGCTCAATACACCTAAGGTGTGTAAATGGTTAATTTATTTACATTACATCAAGTGGTGTTTGTCCATCAAGAATGATGTGGGAATTTAACAAGATGTTTGAATGATGTGGGAATGTAACAAGCTGTAATAAGACATGTTTGAATGATGTGGGAATGTAACAAGCTGTAATAAGACATGTTTGAATGATGTGGGAACATAACAAGCTGTAATAAGACATGTTTGAGTGATGTAGGAATATAACAGGCTGTGTTAAGATATGTGTAAGTAATGTGGGGATATAACAGGCTGTGTTAAGATATGTGTGAGTAATGTGGGAATATAACAAGCTGTGTTAAGATATGTGTAAGTAATGTGGGGATATAACAGGCTGTGTTAAGATATGTGTGAGTAATGTGGGAATATAACAAGCTGTGTTAAGATATGTGTGAGTAATGTGGGAATATAACAGGCTGTGTTAAGATATGTGTAAGTAATTTGGGGATATAACAGGCTGTGTTAAGATATGTGTGAGTAATGTGGGGATATAACAGGCTTTGTTAAGATATGTGTAAGTAATGTGGGAATATAACAAGCTGTGTTAAGATATGTGTAAGTAATGTGGGAATATAACAAGCTGTGTTAAGATATGTGTGAGTAATGTGGGAATATAACAGGCTGTGTTAAGATATGTGTAAGTAATTTGGGGATATAACAGGCTGTGTTAAGATATGTGTGAGTAATGTGGGAATATAACAAGCTGTGTTAAGATATGTGTGAGTGATGTGGGGATATAACAAACTGTGTTAAGATATGTGTGAGTAATGTGGGGATATAACAGGCTGTGTTAAGATATGTGTGAGTAATGTGGGAATATAACAGGCTGTGTTAAGATATGTGTAAGTAATGTGGGAATATAACAAGCTGTGTTAAGATATGTGTGAGTAATGTGGGAATATAACAGGCTGTGTTAAGATATGTGTAAGTAATTTGGGGATATAACAGGCTGTGTTAAGATATGTGTGAGTAATGTGGGAATATAACAAGCTGTGTTAAGATATGTGTGAGTGATGTGGGGATATAACAAACTGTGTTAAGATATGTGTAAGTAATTTGGGGATATAACAGGCTGTGTTAAGATATGTGTGAGTAATGTGGGAATATAACAAGCTGTGTTAAGATATGTGTAAGTAATGTGGGAATATAACAAGCTGTGTTAAGATATGTGTAAGTAATTTGGGGATATAACAGGCTGTGTTAAGATATGTGTGAGTAATGTGGGAATATAACAAGCTGTGTTAAGATATGTGTGAGTGATGTGGGGATATAACAAACTGTGTTAAGACATGTGTGAGTGATGTGGGGATATAACAAGCTGTGTTAAGATATGTGTAAGTGATGTGGGGATATAACAAGCTGTGTTAAGACATGTGTGAGTGATGTGGGGATATAACAAGTTGTAAGTGATGTGGGGATATAACAAGCTGTGTTAAGATATGTGTAAGTGATGTGGGGATATAACAAGCTGTGTTAAGATATGTGTAAGTGATGTGGGGATATATCTAGCTGTGTTAAGATATGTGTTAATGATGGTGTTAATGATGGTCTCGACGTATGGTGTCTGCCTTGAGTGCTGGAGGTCCCGGGTTCAGGCCCCGGTGAGGACCGGGATTATTTTTTTAACGTGGACTTCTAGTAATAAAATTTCCCCTGGTCTCTGGGTAGTGAGATCAGACGCTCTTGTGTATTGTTGTGCACATAAAAAATCTCTTGGCAGTTGGAAATTGAAAAAGAGTAGCCTAACGGCGCTGCCCGGGCAAAATTTTGAGTTAAAATTCTACCCAAAGTATTTCAGGATCCTCGCCGGTGCTACAGAGTTCATGCACTGAGCTGAGTTTCTCCAGACTCAGGTTAGAGTTAGGAGGAGAACGGAGCACTTATGGGTTACACCCGTGTGCCGTGATGTTGATCCATCGACTAAACTATGTGTTAATGATATGGGTGATGATACATCCTGAAAGACACCTGAAGTCAAGAACTGGGTGGCCACACCCCTGAGATTGTGATGAAGGTAAAGGGCCAAAACATTGGGGGGGGGGGGGGGGGGGGGGGGGGGCCTCTTCTGACAGGTTTTTTTTTTGGCGTTTGCTCCCTTTGAACTCAAACGTAGTTCATACACACTATCTATAGTAGTGATGGACTGAATTTTGCATGTGGGTTTGTTTTCACTGTTAACAGTGTCCCTCACCATCAGGCGAACCCACTTCAACTTCAGAGGTGCCTGTAATTAACGTCCCCAAGTCAAAGACGACAGGTCAACATTTTAGTCCAGCTGTCTGCTGTAGGGGTTGAACTGCTTACCTCGGCATCAGCAGACCGGATGTTTAAGAACATGTGTTCTTATCCATTCAGCCATGTGGACCTGCCTTCTGACAGTTAAGAGCCGCCTGTCATGCTTGTTCCGCGACAGTTTTTAAATAAAAAATATCACAGGCTGTCTTAAGACATGTGTAATGATAAGTGTATATAAAAGGCAGTGTTAAGCATGTGAGTGGTGAGGAACTATAACAGCTTGTCTTAAGACACATGTTATTTATATATGTGTAACATGCTGTGCTAAGACATATGCAAGTGGCGAGGGAATAAACCATGTGTTATCACCCACAGGAGGCCCACAAGTGAGGTTTTCTTTAGGAGCGGGTGACAGACAAGTGCTACAACCACCATTGAGTGCTACTTTACCTGTCAGCAATACATCTGTAGCCATCCTGTTTGAACAGCTGGGTAAGCATGTGACTTGCATGGTGGGCAACAGTTATGCTTCAAGTTTTGTCCTCTATGCTTCTAACATTTGTGATTGTTTTAATCAGTTATTTTCTCAGTTAATGGGTTATGTTTCATTGACTTGTGCTTCCAGGTCGCCCCAGCCTAAAAATAAGTACCAGGGACACTTCTAGAGAAATAATGTTGGCCAGATTGATATTGACCACATACCATTCAAGTATCTCATCATCTCATCTCATCTCATCTCATCTCATCTCATCTCTCATCTCATCTCCTCATCTCATCATATCATCTCATCATCTCATCTCATCATCTCATCTCATCTCATCATGTTCCTCTTGTACCTTGCTGTGTCGAGGTGAAGTATAAACACCTGGAGAGTGCCTGCTTATGGGCTTCATGTATCAATATTCCCATGGACTGTTATTCCCTGCGTCCATCGTTTACGAGGCCAGCCTCTGCACTCTGGTCTGTACATCATTGCTTGTTGTGGTATAACTTACTTGCATGGCCAAACCATTTGACTTGCTGCCTTCTAATAAAATCTAGTGCTGCTATAACCCCCACTTTAGTCCTTATTTCTTCATTTCTGATCTTATCTCTTCTTGATACATTGAGTATTCTTCTCAGGAATCTCATTTCTCTTGTTGTGATTTTTCTTTTCTCTTTTTCTATCATTGTCCAGGTTTGGCATTGGTAACATAGAGTTGGTAGGAAGATTGTGTTGTAAAGTGCTTTCTTAGTAGTTATTGATACATGTTTGTTCTTTAGTATTGGTGCCATTTGTCCAATGAGTTGGTTTGCCTTATTGCATCTATTTTCGATCTAATCTGATGTTCATTTAGGTGAATCGTTGTTGCTTTTTCTTCTTTAGTTACAGTCATTACCTCTGTTTTGTTTGTGCTAATTTTCATGTTATGTTCCCTCATCTCATCTCATCTCATCATGTTCCTCTTGTACCTTGCGGTGTCGAGGTGAAGTATAAACTTCGTGAGAGTGCCCGGTTATGGGCTTCGTATATCGACATTCCCATGGATTCTGTTATTCCCTCCGTCCAACGTTTACGTGGTCGGCCTCTTCCTCTGTTTCCATCTGGTCTGTACATCATTGCTTGTTGTGGCATGCTGTTGACTGGTAGCCTACTTGCATGGCCAAACCATTTGACCTGCTGCTTTCTAATAAAATCTAGAGCAGCTTTAACCCCCACTTTAGTCCTGATTTCTTCATTTCTGATCTTATCACTTCTTGATACGTTGAGTATTCTTCTCAGGAACCTCATTTCTGTTGTAATTTTTCTTTTCTCTTTTTCTATCATTGTCCAGGTTTGGCATTGGTAGCACAGAGTTGGTAGGAAGATTGTGTTGTAAAGTGCTTTCTTAGTAGTTATTGATACATGTTTGTTCTTTAGTATTGGTGCCATTTGTCCAATGAGTTGATTTGCCTTATTGCACCTATTTTCGATCTCGTCTTCTGATCTGCCATTTGATGATATTATACTTCCTAGGTACTTGAAGCTCTTTACTTGTTTCAAGGGATGTTCGTTTAGGTGAATTGTTGCTGTTTGTTCTTCTTTAGTTATAGTCATTACCTCTGTTTTGCTTGTACTAATTTTCATGTTATGTTCCCTACACATTTCGTTTAGACTATTCATGTGGTCTTGTAATTCAGCTTCTGATTTTGCTATTAGTGCTTGGTCGTCCGCAAACAGGAGTTCTCTAATGGTTAGATTTGCAGATGGTTCTTCTTCTGTGTTCTCGTCATGCAGTATTCTTGCTGTCTCTGCTTGGCTGGTTTCTTTACATATGTTGTCTATATATGTTATGAACAAGAGAGGGGACAGGACACAACCTTGTCGTACTCCAGATCTTATGGTGAAGGGTTCTGAGTGTTCTCCAGTTGCTCTCACTATGCATTCACTGTTGCTGTATAAACTTCTACATAGGTTTGTTAGATGTGTACTCACTCCATATTGTTTAAGGATTTCCCACAGCTTGTTTCTATCTACTCTATCAAATGCCTTTTCTTGGTCGACAAAGGCTAAGTAGAGTGTTTCATTGAATTCAATTGATTTTTCTATAAGTTGTCTAAGAGCAAAAATGGCGTCTGTGCATCCTTTGTTTTTCCTAAATCCAAGCTGCGTTTCGCTTAGCTGGGGTTCTAAAGTAGTTCGTAATCTTTTTCAAGAATTTTGCAAAATATTTTCCCAGTATGACTCAACAGTGAAATGCCTCTGTATTGTGTGCAAATCTCTTTTGCTGCCTTTGTTTTTCCAAATTGGGATAATTATGGCGTTTCCCCAGTCTCGTGGTGTCTGTTGTTCTACCCAAACATGGTTGAATAGTCTATGTAGCCAAGCTGTTCCTACTTCCCTTGCTGCTTTATGTTCCCTACACATTTCATTTAGACCAGTGGTACTCAACCTTTTTTTGACCCGTGCCCCCCCTTCACCATATTTCCAGAACGTCATTCCCTCCTTTCGTATTTCCTACCTAAATATTTGGCCCATGCCCCCCTCCCTTTCACCGTATTTTCAGAACGTCATTTCCCCCCCCCCCCCCCCCCCCTTTCATATTTCCTACCTAAAAATTTGGCCCGTGCCCCCTTCACTATATTTTCAGAACATTTCCCCCATCCTCCCCCCCCCCCCCCTCCTCTTTCGTATTTCCTACTTAAAAATCCCCCTCCCGGCCCTACATAGTATACATAATAATGGAAGCACATACTAAAACAAGTCTAGACGTCCACATAAAACGTGATTTGTGGGTCTACTTACTTTATAAAAGGAATTTTAGAAGGGTGAGACGTACAGAACCGTAAAGTATGAAGGGAAAAACAAGATCAAGTAATCGGTTCTTGTATTAACGCGATCTTGAAATAATCTTCATTTCCCCCCTGGAAACCCTAAAATTCCCCCCTGGGGGGAGGGGGGGGGGGAATTCCCCACCAGTTGAGAACCACACTATTCATGTGGTCTTATAATTCAGCTTCTGATTTTGCTATTAGTGCTTGGTCATCCGCAAACACGAGTTCTCTAATGGTTAGATTTGCAGATGGTTCTTCTTCTGTGTTCTCGTCATGCTGTGTTCTTGCGGTCTCTGGCTGGCTTCTTTACATATGTTGTCTGTTTGTTAGATGTGTACTCATTCCATATTGTTTAAGGATTTCTCACAGCTTGTTTCTATCTACTCTATCAAATGCCTTTTCTTGGTCGACAAAGGCTAAGTAGAGTGTTTCATTGAATTCAATTGATTTTTCTATAAGTTGTCTAAGAACAAAAATACCATAGCCAACAGTTAGTGGAGGCATTGAACCCTGGTGTGACCGTGCTCATGCCATTGTTAGCGTAATGTCCTGACCATGACACCAATACAGCTGTGACAATTGCACATTTAAAATATAACATTGTTTGGACAATAACCCATGAAGAAAGACATGTTTTGTGGAATTAGGTATGTTTTCTACACCATATTTTGTACAACGATGTATGGGGCATTCACGTTCGCTGACAGGACAGTGATGGGAAACTCATATCTGGACATGCTAGAAGACTAGTTGTTCCCTCAGTTACATAAGGAGTCTTGAGATCTAGATTTCCAGACAAGATGAGACAACACCGTGTTTTCATAAGGACACCCATGCTTTTGAAAGAAGTTCTGCCTTAATGATGGAGAGGATGTGCTGGAGCAGATGACATTGCTCTGGGTTATGACCACCCATGTCTCTAGATCTTTCAGCATGTGATTTAGTTTTATGTGGATGCCTAAAAGAACGTCATGTTTGTTCCACCCTTGCCCCATGATCTGGAAGCGCTCAAGGCTGATGTGGACAGAATTAAAGGAGTCAATTTGAGTGACTGTGATACAAACTGTCGTATTACCTTGATGTATGCCTTATAACATGAGGGGCACACATGCAGCGATTGTAATGTAAGAGATTGTGCAAATCTCTTTATTTTTACATTGTTAAATAACCTCATTTATGTGCATCTAAAATGCCTGTATTCTTTGTCAAGCACTCTCATTACTTCTGCAGTTCATAATTTAAATAAAGGCTTTTTAAGACACATGTATACAGCTCATTATTTCAGTAATTCTGTACGACACACATGTATGTATACAGCTAATTATTTCTATAGTGCATTATTTCAGTCATTTATGTAGACCACATATGTATGTATACAGTGTATCATTACAGGTATCAACAACACGTTGATGGTATTCTCAGCTGCCTTGACCGATCACAAGATCCTCTTTTATTCTGAAAGTTGTTCTAGACTCTGTGACGCTAGTAGAGCAATTGCCTCCTTGCACTACCCACTGAAATACACGTATGCATTCTTTAATGTTCTGTGTAACCTTGGGCTGATTAAAAGCTTGATTTATTTTGTTAGATGATATCAGGAAACAAGCACTATTGTTAGACTACATGGAAAAAAAACCTGAAAATCCAGTGGTTCAGCCTCTTAAAAGGTTACCTCAAAACACTGCTCCACAGACATATCAAAAGAATAAATTAGAGAAGACTAGCCCCATTGAATAAAATGGGATATGATGCTATACTAAATGAACTAAGTAAAGCAGCAAGATAGCAAGAGAAGTACAAAAAACATGGCCACACAGGCTGTTTAGTCATGTCTGGGTAGAACACCACAAGATTTGGGAAGCACTATAGTCATCCCAATTTGGAAAATCAAATTCAGTAAAATAGACTGCACACTAAACAGAGGCATTTCCCTTTTGAGTACTAGAAACATATTTTGCTAAATTCTTGAGAAAAGACTGACATAAGAAAAACACAACTTGGATTTAGGAAAATCAAAGGATGAACAGATGCCATCTTTGCTCCTAGACAACTGAATGAAAAAAAAAAATGTTTTGCATATCCTTTACAGTCAGCATCTTTCAGCTGATTGTTGATTTCTTGGCAGGATTACACTCAGTAGTTTGCCATTGCTTTCTGAGCGACCAGCTCAAATACCCTGTAAGTTACCGACGCGGAGAGAACCGCTACCAATTCTCGCACAACGTCACGAGATTACGGAGAAAGTCGTGTAACCTCTAGACCAGAGAGACCAGCAACTGAATGAAAAGTCAATCAAATTTAATTTAAAACGCTACATTAGCCTTTGTCGACCAAGATAAGATATTTGATAGAGTAGATAGAAACAAGCTGTGGGAAATCGTTAAAAGATATGGAGTGAGTGCCCATCTAATGAACTTATGTGGAAGCTTATATAACAACAGTGAACGTACTTAAGAACAAATGGATGACACTCAGAACCCTTCACCATAAGATCAGGAGTACGAGAAGGTTGTGTCCTGTTCCCCCTCTTGTTCATAACTTATGTAGACAATATGTGTAAAGAAACCAGCCAAACCTGGACCACAGAACCTGGACTGAAGCAGAACTACAAATCTACATCAACAGTTTAAATAAAGTGTTAGTTAGTTAGTTAGTCGTGGTTCCAACTTCACAGCAACGGATCATCTCCATTATGCTCCATTCCTGTGCCAGTGAATATCACACAAAATGCTCTTCACTGCCCCATGTGAAAAGTGGAACAGACAGGAGTCTTGACAAGTCAACAGCCCACACAGGTACACTGTGCTTAATGCCACCGCCAGAATGTCAACACAAAAGTCCTCCACGAAAAATACACTTCATCTTCGATGGAAGCGGCAGTCACTAGAAAACCAGCAGCCACACATTACTGCATTACTGCATAAGGCAAACTAGTCACTTTTGCGACAAAGCCAGCCACCATTTTTCCGAACATCTATTCTGTAATCTAATCTAGAAGATAGGGACAGAGAGCAGAAATATCTATTCTGTAATCTAATCTAGAAGATAAGGACAGAGAACAGAAATATCTATTCTGTAATCTAATCTGGAAGATAGGGACAGAGAACAGAAATATCTATTCTTCAATCTAATCTAGAAGATAGGGACAGAGAGCAGAAATATCTATTCTATAGTCTCATGTTTGTCAGGAGGTCAGCATGGCCGAATGGATGAGCGCTCATTCTTAAACATCCAGTGTGCTGATGTGGAGGTTGGGGGTTCAAAGCTTCACTGGTCATTGGACTAATATGTTGACCTCTCCTCCTTGACTTGGAGATATAAATTTACAAGTACCCCTGAAGTCAGAGTGGGTTTTCCAGATGGTGAGGGACACTGGTAATAGGGAAGCAAATCCACACACAAAATTTTATCCGGTGCTTCTATAAGTAGCATGTATGGACTACATTTTAGTTCAGTGTGAGCGAGCGAAAAACCAAATATATTTATATACAAATGTGCCTATGTGTTTTGTACTAGCTTTATCACTATAATTTGATTTCCAAATACATCTATGTTGCAAAAAATGATTTTATTATAGAGCTACCAATTGTCTCATTCACTGAGCAGATAATGTCATTTATTCAGTATTTCTTACATCATCATTTTCTCTGTCTCTGTGATTATTTTGTCATACAAATTTATTAAACATCTTATTTGTCTATTTTCTCTGCATTTTACCTTTCAACCCTTTCTCGTTATCTCCTCACTTTGTCCTTACCTCGCCATCATATTCTATCTCTTCTCTAATGTGTTTTGTTTCAAGTCTCCTCTCACTCTCTTGTCTCTCTGCTCACATTCTCTCTTGTACTCTTGTCTCTCCAACTGTCACTTGTCTGCTCCCTCACTGTCACTTGTCTCTTCTCTGACTGTCACTTGTCTCTTCTCTGACTGTCACTTGTCTCTCCCCTCACTGTCACATGTCTCTTCTCTCACTGTCACTTCTCTCTTCTCTCACTGTCACTTCTCTCTTCTCTCAATGTCACTTGTCTCTTCTCTCACTGTCACTTGTCTCTTCTCTGACTGTCACTTGTCTCTTCTCTGACTGTCACATGTCTCTTCTCTCACTGTCACTTATCTCTTCTCTCACTGTCACTTATCTCTTCTCTCACTGTCACATGTCTCTTCTCTCACTGTCACATGTCTCTTCTCTCACTGTCACTTCTCTCTTCTCTCACTGTCACTTGTCTCTTCTCTCACTGTCACTTCTCTCTTCTCTCACTGGCACTTGTCTCTTCTCTCACTGTCACATGTCTCTTCTCTCACTGTCACATGTCTCTTCTCTCACTGTCACTTATCTCTTCTCTCACTGTCACATGTCTCTTCTCTCACTGTCACTTGTCTCTCCTCTCACTGTCACTTTATCTCTTCTCTCACTGTCTCTTGTCTCTTCTCTCACTGTCACTTCTCTTCTCTCACTGTCACTTGTCTCTCCTCTCACTGTCACTTGTCTCTTCTCTCACTGTCACTTATCTCTTCTCTCACTGTCACATGTCTCTTCTCTCACTGTCACTTGTCTCTCCTCTCACTGTCACTTGTCTCTTCTCTCACTGTCACTTGTCTCTTCTCTCACTGTCACTTATCTCTTCTCTCACTGTCACTTATCTCTTCTCTCACTGTCACTTCTCTCTTCTCTCACTGTCACTTGTCTCTTCTCTCACTGTCACTTGTCTCTTCTCTCACTGTCACTTGTCTCTTCTCTCACTGTCACTTGTCTCTTCTCTCACTGTCACTTATCTCTTCTCTCACTGTCACTTGTCTCTTCTCTCACTGTCACTTGTCTCTTCTCTCACTGTCACATGTCTCTTCTCTCACTGTCACATGTCTCTTCTCTCACTGTCACTTGTCTCTTCTCTCACTGTCACTTATCTCTTCTCTGACTGTCACTTGTCTCTTCTCTCACTGTCACTTGTCTCTTCTTTCACTGTCACTTGTCTCTTCTTTCACTGTCACTTGTCTCTTCTCTCACTGTCACATGTCTTTTCTCTGACTTTCACTTATCTCTTCTCTCACTGTCACTTCTCTCTTCTCTCACTGTCACTTATCTCTTCTCTGACTGTCACATGTCTCTTCTCTCACTGTCACTTGTCTCTTCTCTCACTGTCACTTGTCTCTTCTCTCACTGTCACTTGTCTCTTCTCTCACTGTCACATGTCTCTTCTCTCACTGTCTCTTGTCTCTTCTCTCACTGTCACTTGTCTCTTCTCTGACTGTCACATGTCTCTTCTCTCACTGTCACTTCTCTCACTGTCACTTCTCTCTTCTCTCAGTGTCACTTGTCTGCTCCCTCACTGTCACTTGTCTCTTCTCTCAGTGTCACTTGTCTGCTCCCTCACTGTCACTTTTCTCTTCTCTCACTGTCACTTGTCTCTTCTCTCAGTGTCACTTGTCTGCTCCCTCACTGTCACTTGTCTCTTCTCTCACTGTCACTTGTCTCTTCTCTCACTGTCACTTGTCTCTTGCCTCACATCTCTCATTTCCTTACTCTGCCATGGCTTTCCAATTTTCTCTCTCATGTGTCCCCTCTCTTCTTAATCTGCCATCACTCTCTCCTCTTTTTCCACGCTCATCATCACTCTCTCCTCTTGTATAACACTTAGATCTCTCTTGTATCTCTCTCATCACCACACTCTTATTTATCTTCTCTCCCTGCATTTCTCACACACACAGACACACAGTTATTTTCCTAGGTTCCATCATCCAATAAAAATAATGGACAAGGGAGATAGATCATTTGATGACTGTAGACACAAATGTATGCTAAGGGAGACACAATCCAGATGAAACATCGGAAAGATTCATCAATTTGATTTTGTTCTCTGTTTTGCCAGATATGTGTTCATCCCAGTTCTGCCAGCATCACTGCTGGAGGTGCTAAACTCACCGACCCCATTCATAGCTGGAGTACATGCCAGCCTCCAAGAGAACATCGCGGATTTAGTGAGTGCCCTCTGTGTGCGCGCGTGTGTGTATGGTGTTTGTTGTTGTTTGTATTTACATATATAAATATTTTGACTGTTTCAAGTGAAAGTGAAATAAATTGTAATAGCTATGGTGTTTATGGAAACGAAAGATATAGGGATAGCAGAGAGAACAGATACTGAAGAGTCTAGTATCAAAGCATGGAAAGGTCTCAGTAGCAGAGAGAAGGGGTTGTGCCAACACATGATCACCTATGCTTGTCAGACATATGATGATGATAGTGATGTGAACAGCAAATGGGAATTAGAGAAATAAGAACTACTCCAGTGCAATCTTTACACTACATGAGATAGCAGAGAAATTATAGATAGTGTCAGTACACTATACTTAGCGTTTATAGGAGAGAAAACCTTTGACACTGTAAATCAATAATAATAGTGGAGAACATGCAATAACTCTGGAGTTAGTCAATGTTTGGTAAATAATGCATGTGTTTGTATAGTCAGTGTATGATGAGTGTCACCAACTGGCTTGAGGTAGCTCCCGGTTGGGCAACCACCCAGCCAACATCATTTTCTTCTTCTGGTGTTTAGTTCTGGATGCAGTTTAAGATCCCCTAACTCTGTCAGAAGGAACTAATTACCACCCCAGATCCCAGAGAGAAAACGTGGAACAAATGTCTGTTATGCTGATTTAAGACACTGTCCCTGATACTCAAGAAAACAGCCAAGAAGTGGCTCGTTGAAGATAGAATATATCTATATAGTTTTGGCTGTACTTGGTATCACCAGAAGTGAGAAAGGAGGAGTTAAGACATGCAACGTAATCTGGTTACTTATGACTGCATAGGCAAGATACCTCCCGGACATAGATTCCCACTTCTGGACAATATGTGTGAACCCCCACTAAATGATACAATAATGTGTGTACTTGATTACGCTACACAAACATTTATAAACATTTAGAATTATACTGACAAATTGAGTTTTAAAATACAACAACTGTGTTTATTATTGCTATTGATGATCATATGATGATGATGATGATTATATTATGGTATACGTAACTTAAGAGGTCACATAGGTCATGCTTCCCCCAGTGAGACGCAGTTCACTGTCAGATTGAAGGAGTCCAAATTGGTCCCTTCACAAGGCTAAGTCACTTCCTGATATGGGTTGTTGACTGTCCATTGCTCCTAAGAGATCTGGAATGAAACGAACGGAGATGGGTAGTATCTACGTCTACACATCTCAAACACATATGTCTATACATTCATATAAACATACATTCAAGTCATAATATATGATGGTATGATGATATATGATGGCATGTTACATAAACATATATCAGTTCTAAATAAATAAATATATATGTATATATTCATAAAACTATTTAGAACATCTATAGCTCAAAACATACATATTCACATACATTTATGTAATGGAGTGTTTCCCATATAAGTTCACCTCACTTACTCTCTCCCTTTCTGATTCATTCATACTGTCTTGTCGGAAGGGCTGGTCGCACAGTCCTGTCGAACATTAAATGCCTTCCCTGAATCTGTCTGGGATATTGAATGTCCTAAGTCATGTCTGTCCTCATGCAGACATCATGCAGACAAGGTGAACTGGTGCCATTCCTCAAACCAAGTGGTTTCACCACAATCTTGGTAGGCACTCAAAGTGTTGGTCCAAATAATCAATGTTAATTGGACGCTATCAAGAGACTGGTAGCTCTCAGGAATTTCTCCTAAGTAGTCAGTCTCCCCAATGTTTAACATCATACAGGATGAATCTAAATGTATCTCCTGTACATGCATAAGCCACACGCTCATGTAGCTTGGATAATGGATTTCTCCAAATTATCACATACAACAAATCAGACAACCAAGTAGGTGAATGAAAGAAGAAGATAGTTCTCAGTGAAATCGTAAAGCTAGAACTGGAACATTAAGTACAAAGAAAATCCACGAGTGTAAAGTTTGGGAGAATATGTAGAAACAGGAAACTACACAAGCCTTCAGACTAGCAGACAAACTAATCAGAATAATGGTATTTCCTGGGTTTAGCTAGGAAATCCTGTCATACGACTTCGTACAGAAGTCCAACAGAACGAAATGTTAATATTTCTCCAGTAGGTATCCTAGAATGCTATTGTGAATGCGTCTGAAGTCTTGCTGGCCATGCTCGTAGTTTTATTCTCTTCATCCCTGGCTAGTTTCCACGTTGGCTAATTAATATGTCCCCATATTCATTAACTCCACCTATTTTTCATGTAGGATGAGTTTACCCGAGATGGATTAAGTCCCAAATTCTTTTCACCCCTCCTCATTTCCTGTGGACGGTAGTTTCATTTGTCAATCAAATTGACCGATGCCCCGCCCACGCCTGAAACAATGAAACATGCTTTGGCGGCAATGCAGTTGCGTCATTACATTTCAATCTGCTGTTAACACCCGCCTTCCTGGGTTGCTGGCAAAAATGTGTCAGCCATGTGTTCCTACTTTGCCCCATATTGCGGAGAGGTGTTAAGCATCTGGTCCCAATTGCTCCTTTGTGGTGGCAACTACAGACGTTGTCCCGGCTCCACAGAGTCTGGACTTCTTAGATAGGTGTTAGGCCTGCATTAAATTGCCGTCTTTGGATCACACGGGTTTTCCCCTCAGTAGCACCCCATGTCGTCCCCAGCCCAGATTTCACACTTTGCCGTCTTTCACTTCCCTTGTACTGAAAACAATGAGTTTTCAACCTTTGATAGCCCCGCCGACTGGTGCCGTGGTGTCTGGGTTTTACGTTTGATCTGTACATCAAAGCTTTCTCAGACCTAGCATTACAGAAATGATGGGGCGTGCGTGGTCAAAATGTATTTTTCTCTTGTTTTCAATCCTCTTGCATTTCTATCATTTTCTGGTGGACGTTTATGCTTTTAGAGAATGACAGTAAAAATATTGTGGGCTCTTTAATTCCTTTTGAACTTGTGTCATTCTGATGCTGGCGGGGCTGTCCCGTCACAATGAGAACAAACATTGGAGCTACTGAAAATCTATACACAGTTTGGTGTACAACAAGTATGTCTTTTATCTCCCCCTGTATTCACCACTTCTCTTCTTCTTCTTCTGCCTTCCAAATCCCTATTGAGCATATGCCATCAGTTAACTCACACTGAGTCCTCATGTCTGGCCATCTCCTCCAGCTCCTCCCCATATCCTACCCATGTCATTCATCTCTATCTTTAATTCACTTCTCCATGTGTATTTAGGACTCCCTCTGTTTCATTTGCCCCATGGGTTCCAGAGAGAGGACTTTCTAGTTATACCAATAACAGCTTTCTCAATGTGTGACCTATCCAGTGCTAATGTCTTTTCCTCACCTGTTGATTTGCTGGATTTGTGTAATTTTCTCCGTCAGCTCTGCACTAGTGATTCTGCCTGACCATTTTAGTCCTTCTCTCCTTCGCAGGCACCATTTAATGAATGTTTGTAGTTTACTGGTAATTGTTCTAGTTGTTCTCCACATTTCTGATCCAGACAGCAGTAACGATTTGTTGTTAGTGTTGAATATTCTAAGTCTGGCACTAGATTTCATGTCTCTTTGACTTCCACAAATTGTCTATTGCTGTATATAAGCTACTCTTGCCTTTTGTTTTGTTATGTTAATATCTCTATCTGTTCCCTCCACCATTGTCTACATTGCTACCTAAATAAGAGGTCTGTTAACAAGTATCTGATCTTTGGCTAAGACCTATACATCTACCCACACTGGGACTGTAGACACTTCACAGTACTCTCTGTGACTGTAGACACTTCACAGTACTATCTGGGACTGTAGACACTTCACAGTACTATCTGGGACTGTAGACACTTCACAGTACTATCTGGGACTGTAGACACTTCACAGTACTATCTTGGACTGTAGACACTTCACAGTACTCTCTGGAACTGTAGACACTTCACAGTACTCTCTGGGACTGTAGACACTTCACAATACTCTCTGGGACTGTAGACACTTCATAGTACTATCTGGGACTGTAGACACTCCTTCCAGCTGTTCCACCATTGTTTGGAAGCATGTTAGGAAGGTATTTTTGAGACTGTAGTACAGTGTGCACATTGCATTTCACAAAATGTCTTGTCTACTCAAATCTAGTCTCTTTCGACGGCATTTTCAGCTAGGGAAACAGCCAAATATCACAAGAAGTCATGTTGGAAGAGTAGGAAGCCAGAAAAACCAGAGGAATATCATGTTTAGCCAAGAAAGTCTGAATCAGATGCAAAGAATGCAAACAAACAGATCTGTGGGTAACTTAAACGTGGTGGCTTTATCATGTAAACAGATCTGTGGGTAACATGAAGGCTTTATCATGCAAACAGATCTGTGGGTAACATGAACATGATGGCTTTATCATGCAAACAGATCTGTGGGTAACTTGAACATGACGGCTTTATCATGCAAACAGATCTGTGGGTAACATGAACATGACGGCTTTATCATGCAAACAGATCTGTGGGTAACATGAACATGATGGCTTTATCATGCAAACAGATCTGTGGGTAACTTGAACATGACGGCTTTATCATGCAAACAGATCTGTGGGTAACATGAACATGATGGCTTTATCATGCAAACAGATCTGTGGGTAACATGAACATGACGGCTTTATCATGCAAACAGATCTGTGGGTAACATGAACATGATGGCTTTATCATGCAAACAGATCTGTGGGTAACTTGAACATGACGGCTTTATCATGCAAACAGATCTGTGGGTAACATGAACATGACGGCTTTATCATGCAAACAGATCTGTGGGTAACATGAACATGATGGCTTTATCATGCAAACAGATCTGTGGGTAACTTGAACGTGGCAGCTTTATCGTGCAAACAGATCTGTGGGTAACTTGAACGTGGCAGCTTTATCATGGAAACAGATCTGTGGGTAATGAGAACATGACAGCTTTACCATGACCCCTTTGATATTCATAACACTTTATTATCTTTCATAGCTCATCATACATTTTTATTTGTCAGTGTTCATGACATTTATCTCTCAGTATAGTGTAATATTTACCATTTGTTCTGTTAATAATGTATTCTTCATAAATAAAAGCAGTAAAGTGAAGCTTCAGATTAAATAATTGGTCTCATTTATTCTCAGTTGGATGTCATAACTGTGGACCTGGATGGGGGTAGTGTTCGTATCCCAGAGTGTGTCGTTGTCCCATCTATAACAGAGGACGTCCTTGGGAGAGTTAAGCGAGCTCTAACCATGGTCAGTGAGTTGATATCTCTAGATTGTTCACTCAGACACAGTGACAGTTGGCTGGGAAATCGTATGCACAGTGTGGCACTAATGTTATCTACTTACTTTAAGAAATACCTGCAACTTATTTATGTACACCACCTCTAACCTGGTGTCTGGCACAAGGTTGGGAATTCATGGATGTATTTGTTTTGACATTCTTAAATTATATTAATGGAACATGAACTGTATTGTGTGATGACTTGGGTTTACATCTCTTTGCTCTGGGCATGTTGAACTAGTTTTTGATAAGGAGATCTAGTTTCAGAAGGTATTATTAAAGTATAGGATTATTTTCTAAGCCTTTGGGGTGTCTAGGATGTACAGCACAATCCCCACATTGTTATCGAACAATTGGCACTTGCTGGGGATGTGGTCAGTTCATGTCAATGTAGCTTAGAATCACTGAACACTATAGTTGTTACTTACATGGAACACAAACTGTCTTATTGGTTCACCATTTTGTTTTCTCTCAGGAATTATGACCTAACACAATCTGCTTCACTGTGTGAACTGCTGGAATGGAATGAGGGAATGTAAATGGTCTTGGGTTGTACATTAGATATCCCCATCAGAACTGTGAGAGATATGCTTGGCTTACAGCGGTGAAGTCTAGACTAGACTTACATTAGATGTCCCCATCAGAACAGTTAGAGATATGCTTGGCTTGCAGTGATGAAGTCTAGGCTAGACTTACATTAGATGTCCCCATCAGAACAGTGAGAGATATGCTTGGCTTACACTGGTGAAGTCTAGACTAGACTTACATTAGATGTCCCTATCAGAACTGTGAGAGATATATATGCTTGGCTTACAGTGGTGAAGTCTAGACTAGACTTACATTAGATGTCCCTATCAGAACAATGAGAGATATGCTTGGCTTACAGTGTTGAAGTCTAGACTAGACTTACACAGGCACAGGCTAAGGCCTACACTAGTCATGATAGACAGCTACTGCATGCTAGCTTTAAAGACTTCATGCTGGAGTTTGTGGCACCATGTGAGCTGATTTGTTGGCCTCAAGACCACTAGTAGTTGGAATACTTATCATGGACAGGGGAGATATTTTGAAGACTATACATGAATGAATGCTTGATGAAGACACAATAACAGATGAAACAATAACAGATTTGTGAGGTAGGATTTAAGTGTGATTCCAGCCAGGAGGAATGAATAAGGGAATGAATCTGACCTATTCACAGCCGGTGTTTTTATGAAAGGATCAGCATCTGTACATATGCTGAGGGAGACGGAACTTCTATGAGTTGGCTTGGAGTGTTATGATGCTGATTCTTTGTAAACCATTGTTAAATCCTACAGTGAGCATGTACCGCTCCATGTCAGTGAGAAAAAAGTGTTAAAGTGCTATAGACATGTACTGCTCTATGCCACTGAAAAAAAGAGTGTTACAGTGCTATAGATAACATGTACTGCTCTATGCCACTGAAAAAAAGAGTGTTACAGTGCTATAGATAACATGTACTGCTCTATGCCACTGGAAAAAAAAAGAGTGTTAAAGTGCTATAGAGAACATGTACTTATGTATACCAGTGAGAAAAGAAAGTGTTAAAGTGCTCCAAAGAACATGTTTTGCTGTATGCCAGTGAGGTGATATAGTGCTACAGAGAACTTGTGCTGATATATACTAGTAAGAAAGTGTTAAAGTGCTCCAAAGACCATGTTTTGCTGTATTCCAGTGAGGTGATATAGTGCTACAGAGAACTTGTGCTGATATATACTAGTAAGAAAGTGTTAAAGTGCTCCAAAGACCATGTTTTGCTGTATTCCAGTGAGGCGATATAGTGCTACAGAGAACTTGTGCTGATATATACTAGTAAGAAAGTGTTAAAGTGCAGAGAACATCTTGCTGTATACCAATGAGGTGATATAGTGCTACAGAGAACTTGTGCTGATATATACTAGTAAGAAAGTGTTAAAGTGCTCCAAAGAACATGTTTTGCTGTATGCCAGTGAGGTGATATAGTGCTACAGAGAACGTGTGCTGATATATACAAGTAAGAAAGTGTTAAAGTGCAGAGAACATGTGCTGATATATACAAGTAAGAAAGTGTTAAAGTGCAGAGAACATCTTGCTGTATACCAGTGAGAAATAAGTGTTAAAATGCTATATAAAAACAATTACTGATGTATACCTGTGACCCTTGAACCTTATAAACACCTGATAGCAGTTGAAGTATGGTTTTAGAAGAATAATTAGCAACTGAGAGAATTCTTCAAAAAGTGGTTGATAGCTGCAAATTGTGAAAAGAAACTGGAAACTGACATGTCCAAGATGCTTGGGCATATCGTAAGGAGAGAGAGAAACTTGGAAACTTACTAACAGCTGGCAGACTTTATGTGAATTTGGTAACAGGAAGACGTTGCAATATAACTGAAATGAATGGCCATGAAGCACACTAGGAAAATAAAAACAGGATTCATCTGAGACTGATGATCACTTGAGATGAGGAGATGAGATCATTCATGTTTACAAGTGTTGTGATCATGCCCCATGCATGCTGAGTGTTGCTGTGGTGCACTGGATGTTTATGTGCTTGTGCGGACTCTAAGGTGCTTCTTGTTATTGCACTTATTATGTAAACTTGTTTTGTCATTTACTAAACACAGTGAACTGATTAATGTACTTACCTTGCACATAATCTGTACAAGCTTTTGAAGCTGTCACTGAAATTCTTATTGCCTTGCATGAAAAGACAGTTGAGCAACTGTTCAACTTTTGAAAGCCAACGCCAGCCTCTTACACCTTGGCCACCTTGAACTTGCAAGAAGCATCAACTGAGAGTTGGAGACGGTCATCACCCATAATAACAGAAAGTCAGGTAGCCATCTTAGGATTGGGAGCCGTGATATCACAGTGGCTAAATGTTTGCCAGCCAGAGTGGTGGTCATGCATTCGAATTTGCATCAAGATGGATTTTAAAAAATTGACCTTAGCTTCCCGGTTGACCCAGCCTAACTGGGTACCAGAAACTGCATTCATGAAACTTTCAAACTTTTCATTCATGCAGTTTTGTGTTCAGTAGTTTGCCATTGCTGTCTAAACGGCTGATGCTCTTATTATTGTAATAACCAATGCAAAGTAGTCAGCTCCTAAATCATCCGTGGCTGACCTCGGATGCCGTGGCTGACCTCGGATGCCGTGGCTGACCTCGGATGCCGTGGCTGACCTCGGATGCCAGTTGGTAAATACAAGTGTGGGGCTAGCACCATATACCCAGTATGCCTCAATGAGTGGAGAAGAGTCCTTTACATGTCACTTGTCAGAAGTTTGGGTTTTAACATCTTGGGAAACAGATAAATTGTGCTTAACAGTGTCCTGCATCAGCATGTATAACCATTTGCTTTCAGTAAAGACCATTTTACATTTGTCTAGATTATTGTCATTAAATAATTAATATTTTGTCAATGTCTGACACCTGTGTGAAAGTATAACAACTCAGTAAACTGTTTCTTCATGAAACTAAATGGATGGCTTAGAACAGTAAACCTTGGGGTGTTGGGGGTGGTTTTTAGTTGCTGTTGCAACCAAGTCAACATTTGATATTTTGTCCTTGCATTATGTGTCTAAATGAAGCCATGAGATTACTGCACCTGTTTCAGATCTTAAACCCAAGCCTACAGTATGCAGATGATGCATTTTCTCCTGTAGCAAGGACTCCATCACCACTGGTCCTTAGGGTAGGTGTATTTTATGAATATTCAGCTTTGAGAACATTGCATCATAAGGCTTTGTTGAATGTGTGTAGACAATACTTTTCAATACATATTGTATATATCTTTGTTGAAAGTGTGTAGATACACTACTTAATAGTTCAGTTTGGCTGGTAGAATAATACATGTGAGAGTGACTATAGCAAAAAGTTTCCATGTTGAGAACAGCTAGAAACATGTGAAAGTCACAACAGTAAAAGATAGCATTGGATGACAAAGAACCCAGATACAGTAATTAACACTGAAGAGAGAGAACTGAAACCTTTTGTTAGGGGATGTACAATCAGCAAAACAGAGCCTGAAGAAAGAGAAATCACTGTCTGTCATGCACTTTGTGTGAAGATCTGGAACAGTGCTGTTTGGCCCAAAAGCATAAAAGAATAATCTACATTCCCCTCGCAGATAAAGGAAGTTGAAAATTGCACCAGATGTCACTGAAACATGTCAATGCAGAAAAATCCTCTTCCAAAGTATTATATAGAGCAGTGGTTCTCAACCGGTGGGGAATTTCAGGGTTTCCAGGGGGGGAATGAAGACCATTTCAAGATCGTGTTAATACAAGAACCGATTACTTGACATAGTTTTTCCCTTCATACTTTACAGTTATATATGTCTTGTCCTTCTAAAATTCATTTTATAAAGTAAGTAGACCCACAAATCATGTTTTATGTGGATGTCTAGACTTGTTTTAGTATATGCTATTACATTTGCCTTCCACTTTTACGTATACTGTGTAGGGGTGGGGGGATTTTTAGATAGGAAATATGAAAGGGGGGGAATGACGTTCTGAAAATACGGTGAAGGGGGGAACGGGCCAAATTTTTGATAGGAAGGGGGGAATGGCGTTCTGAAAATATGGTGAAGGGGGGAATGGGCCAAAAAAGGTTGAGAACCACTGATATAGAGAATAAAAAGGAAGTTAGAATATAAATTGTTAGAAGTTCAAGCAGGTCTTAGATAGAGCAGAGGTACTCATATCTTAAATATGAGAAAAATCTTTGATGTAAACTTATTTAATAGATTACAGTATGGCCTTTGACTGTGTTTCCTGGACATTTGATCCACTTCTTGGATAACTGTATCACGTTCGACCAGCAGCTGTGAAGAGTGGTTAGTGAAACATGAAGTTGGTTTGAGGTGCAAAGGGAGTCAGACAGGGTTCCATTCTCTCTCTATCTCTGTTCAACATTTATCTAGAAAATGTGATGAGAAATATCAAATTTGATTAAAAATTATGTAAATTTTGATCCACCCATAATTGGTAGAAATCAGATTCCAGTGCTCAGATTTTCACATGATGTGATTATTCTCTCAAACAGTGCCAAGGTTTTAGAAGAGTCAGTGCTGTCTTTTAAAAGACATAGTCAAGATCAATAAAACAATACTGAAGGCAAAAGTTAAAGGCAGGTAAACAAGAAGAAGACAAGGACAAAATGGGAGCATAATTTCAAGAGTTGGACCAGAGCAAGAAACAGAGAGTGTTGGAGATTCAATGCAGCGAACATTCAGTGTGGACACTTGATGATTAAATAGGGCATATAAAAATAATGTTTCCTAGTTCATAACATTATCTCCATTACAAAGTCGGTCATTAAAAGAATTAGCTGATATGTATCTTAAGTGTGACATTTATACTTCAAAATGTATCAAAGTTCAGAACTGTGCAGCTGCTAAAGAAGGAGATATAGCAGTAGCACTCGCTGTATATAGAGAGTCATTCCTATAATGAGGACAAGAGTTGCTTTTTGTCCTTTGTGTTGTTTTTGATGAACATTGTTGAGCTTTGTGTGAATGCTTTACCTGACTGATGACCTGTACCATGTTGTCAGGACAAAGAACTGAGGGCTGTGTTTGTCAGAATGTTTGCAGAGCTCTTCTGTGGCTACAGATCCAGCTTGGCTGTGGTTAGAATACACCCATCTCCATTCATCGCTTTCCATAAGGTAAGCCATGGGCACTCACTGATTGAGTTTGCAATGGTTCTCTCTAAGAGCTCGTTGTGATACTGAGATCTAGCTTATTGTTGATATTTTGATAGAAGAATTAAAGTTGATTATGGAATTGTACTGCAGACATTTAAGTGGTAGGTAATAGTCAATATAAAACTATGTCAGGTTGCAGTGCTACTGGCTACCATTTGTAAAGACTGCATTTGTGTTGACATTTGAGGAAGTATACAGGAAATCAGGAGTAAGATGAAGTAGCAGCAGAATCTGTGTGAAGACCATGAAATAATACTCCACTGATTCTCGAGGATTATTGTAGGAACAATTAGGTGAGGTTTCCTTGTGAAATTTGCATCTTCATGTTGTGAAGTAGTTGAGTTAATTATCATGTACCATGACAACAAATGTGGACAGTTCACCATCTCACATGGTCATCAGAGTCTTGGATCAGGTCTGTGGTCTTGTCCCAAGCCATCCAGGTATTCATCTCTCTGCCTTCCATTTATAGTTGCAATGAAGCTAATTAAGAAGTGATTATTGCAGGGCATACATTCTGCTGTAGCTCAGGCAACATGCTTGTGTCATGGTTGTATAGAACTCTCACATGCATGCATCTCTTGGTTACACTTGTTTCTATCTCTGCCATAGAGGGGGCAACACACCCAGCCCTGCCATGGATGCCTCAAGCTCAGTTCTCATTGAAATGCTGCACTGTCCATATTTTGTCAAATCAGAAAGTAGAACACAAAATGAAGAATGTTACTTTATACAACGTGCACGATTTCATGACAAATCCCAGTGACATCATTAACCCTTTCTTTCACTGATTATTATTTTAAAACAGCAGCTATCTTGATTTTTTATTCTATTCCACGTTATATAGTGCTCGTGCCTTGTTTGTCCACAGCCTCCTGTCTTTTCAGTATATATGTTTCTCTATGCCATGATGCCTAGCTGTTCAGCGTCTTCTTTCTAGATCTTTCTCAGTCTTGCTTCCCCCAGCTTACCCCTTATCGTGACATGTCCAGAGAATTTGGATTATTATCTGGCTCAGCAGCAATAACAGTCATGGCTAAGAATTACAGCAACAACTAGGTTAGAGTGGGTTAAAGAAATAACCCAGAAGGAGTTCAGTTATAAATTGAGAGTGAGTGGGTTGGCGTGATAACTGGCTGGGACAGTTGCCATGTCTAACACAGGCTAGGTCAGTGTGCTCTGGAAAGCAGATTAACAGCTGGTCAATTGGGTGATTCTCTTTTGTTTAGTATAGATGTTCATTGACATGGACATCAAGCAACACACTGCTGGTGCTCAGTATTGCAGACACACAGATGTGTTCATCTCTACACCCTAGAATAACCAGCAGTGTAGCTTAGAGGATAGTAAGAAATGCAGGTTCATAGTTCCGAGTTGAGGGTTCAACATCAGCTGCCGACAATTTGGACGCTGACAGTTTTGCGTTGATTTTAATGGTATTAGGCCGTTCAGAAAGCAATGCCAAGCTAACATTGTCTAATAAATCACAAACAGCTAATAAATGCTGGGGTTGAATGCACTGTCCTGTAAAGAGCGTGCAGCTAAACACCCTAGGTGTAGCATAGATCGGAGCGCAAGCGCAATTGAAATATCACTACTAGTATCGTTTCTTTACTTATTCAGTATTTGTTCGCAACATAGATGAGCAATATCTCCAGCGGACTGATGTGGGAGATTTGTTAGCAACATAGATGAGCAATATCTCTGGTGGACTGATGTGGGAGATTTGTTCACAGCAAAGATGTGCAATATGTCCAGCGATATATTCTCACTGGTCGCGAGTGCCGCACTGTAAACAGTGTCAAGCGGGGATTCTGACGGTAACACATGCTTTCCAGGTCCGTACACTTATGATGACAGATGTACACGTTCATACAGGTCCAAACACTTGGGCTATGGCTCTCAGCTGAGGGATATGGCTAAATTTCTCTAAGTCAAATCCCCCAGATGTGAGGGCCTGGCCGCTATTCACCTCCTGCTCTTGGGGGTTTGATGCTGAGCCGCCAGTGTTTGCAACCTACCTTGTTCCAGACGTACTGGTCATCCTTTCCTCTGGAGAAAACAAGGCAAGGCCGAGAGAGGGAACATGCTGCATGGGCAACACATGTTCTCTGAATCCATGCCCAGGCATTGTGAGATGGAATTTTGGCCAAATTCCTGCTGAAGTTTGGCAGGTGTTGTTATTTTCCTGTGTACTAGTAAGTTTACTTGATGCACAGTTAATGTTTTTGCTAAATCATCTTTATTGGATCTTATTTAACAGATCTTTACTAACACAATTGAGCAAACAAGATTTCTGTGTAGTGATACAGTATGTTACGAGACAGCAATCAGCAGATTTCATCATCAGCATTTAGTGTCATGCCAGCTAGCATGTGCGTTCATGACTTTCCACAGATCTCAGTTCTTGGTTTTCTGGATCAACTCTCCTGATGATATTCCTCCTTGCCACCATCTCAATCCATCCAGCATCATTTCTCTTGGTCTGCCTCTGCCTCTCTTCTCCTCGATCTTTCCAGTTGTCATGATGTTCTCTAATGTCTCTCTTCTCATCACATGACCAAAGAAAGCTGTTTGTCTCTTTCTTATTGTTGTATATAATGTTCTAGATTTCCCCGGGAAGGTTAATCCGGTCAACAAATGCCCGCAGAAGTAGGATGTGTCGGCCTAACGGCGCAAGAACGCAGCTCTGCTGTAAACAGGCACAACGCAATCACATCCGAAAAGAAAAAAAACTCCGGATGAACGCAGAAGAAGAAGAATGTTCTAGATTTCATTAGCCTCTTTCAGGTGGTCGCTGTTAGTTACTTTGGCAGTCCAAGGAATTCGTCGCCTCCAAGTTCTTCCTAATTTGTTCATTTACATTCCAAGATTCACTGCCATACAGCAAAACAGTTTCTTTATAGCACTTCAGCACCCTCTTTCTTACATTCAACAATAGTGACTTATTGCATAAGGTACTCTTCATTTTCTGAAATACAGCTTTTGATTGCCCTACTCTGCCCTTAGTCTGTGTTGTGCATCTTCCATCAGATGTTATAAATGCCCCTAGGTATTTAAAACTATCTACTTGGATGGGAATGTTCTCTTCTTTTTCTATTTCACATGTTGGTGTCACCTTTTTCTTTTATGTCACCATTGTTACTGTTTTCTTGAGATTCACAGGGAGTTCTTTTTTTTTTTTTTCACTCTCTGTTACTACAATGTCCAACAATTGTTATAGATCTTTTGCATTATCCACCACCAATACTGTGTCATCTGCATATAGTGTGTATCAGCAGACTTACGGAACATAAAACACAAACTAGAACTAGTGTTGATTTATGTGGACATTTTAGACATGTGTCCCATCAGCAGGTAATAAGAGTAGCTATCACCCATACTCTCTGATATATTGGCGGAGACTGAACATGTGCATGCATGTGCTGAGTGCCTCAGATGTTGTTTGTGTTAACCAGTAACTGGTGTTTGCCTGAGTTTGGGCAATACCTGATTCATTGATACCTCCTGATATTTCATCATTATTGTTTGCTTGTACAGTCCCACTTCCTGGGTCAGCGAGACATGGTTGATGATAGCTTTCTGGGCAGACTGCTGGATGGGATGGCATTCAATACTTTTGTAGCAGAGAGAGGGCCGCCTTACAGAGTCTGTGATATTTTTGATGAGGTAACACTTTCAGATTTGTTGACATCTTGATCTGCCTGATCTTTGTTTGAAAATGTGTAGGTAGTTATTCTAGCATCATCTAACATTAAAGTACCTGCTTCCCAGGGTAGAAGGGGACAGGCTATGAATGAATGTAAATAAATATCTTAGTTTGAGTGATATTACCTGGTGAGGTTGTGTACACTTGTTGTGACCTGCCAGGCTGTTAGAATGATATATAAGGTGATCCCTTGGTCAGTTAGTATAGGACCCATTATCACTCCTTGAGGCACATTGGGTATGTGAAGCTACTCTGTATGTTTATAGACAATTGGACACTTGATGGGTGATGTCAGTGTATGTGTGTAGACCCATCAACACTTGATGGGTGATGTCGGTGTACGTGTGTAGACCCATCAACACTTGATGGGTGATGTCGGTGTATGTGTGTAGACCCATCAACACTTGATGGGTGATGTCGGTGTACGTGTGTAGACCCATCAACACTTGATGGGTGATGTCGGTGTATGTGTGTAGACCCATCAACACTTGATGGGTGATGTCAGTGTATGTGTGTAGAGCCATCAACACTTGATGGGTGATGTCGGTGTATGTGTGTAGACCCATCAGCACTTGATGGGTGATGTCGGTGTACGTGTGTAGACCCATCAACACTTGATGGGTGATGTCGGTGTATGTGTGTAGACCCATCAACACTCGATGGGTGATGTCAGTGTATGTGTGTAGACCCATCAACACTTGATGGGTGATGTCAGTGTATGTCGGTGTATGTGTGTAGACCCATCAGCACTTGATGGGTGATGTCAGTGTATGTGTGTAGAGCCATCAACACTTGATGGGTGATGTCAGTGTATGTGTGTAGACCCATCAGCACTTGATGGGTGATGTCAGTGTATGTGTGTAGACCCATCAGCACTTGATGGTTGATGTCAGTGTATGTGTGTAGACCCATCAACACTTGATGGGTGATGTCAGTGTATGTGCGTAGACCCATCAACAATTGATGTGTGATGTCGGTGTACGAGCGTAGACCCATCAGCACTTGATGGGTGATGTCAGTGTATGTGTGTAGAGCCATCAACACTTGATGGGTGATGTCGGTGTACATGTGTAGACCCATCAACACTTGATGGGTGATGTCGGTGTATGTGTGTAGACACATCAGCACTTGATGGGTGATGTCGGTGTATGTGTGTAGACCCATCAGCACTTGATGGGTGATGTCGGTGTACATGTGTAGACCCATCAACACTTGATGGGTGATGTCGGTGTACATGTGTAGACCCATCAACACTTGATGGGTGATGTCAGTGTACATGTGTAGACCCATCAGCACTTGATGGGTGATGTCAGTGTATGTGCGTAGACCCATCAGCACTTGATGGGTGATGTCAGTGTATGTGTGTAGAGCCATCAACACTTGATGGGTGATGTCGGTGTACATGTGTAGACCCATCAACACTTGATGGGTGATGTTGGTGTATGTGTGTAGACCCATCAGCACTTGATGGGTGATGTCGGTGTATGTGTGTAGACCCATCAACACTTGATGGGTGATGTCAGTGTATGTGTGTAGACCCATCAGCACTTGATGGGTGATGTCAGTGTATGTGCGTAGACCCATCAACACTTGATGGGTGATGTCAGTGTATGTGTGTATGTCGGTGTATGTGTGTAGACCCATCAGCACTTGATGGGTGATGTCAGTGTATGTGTGTAGAGCCATCAAGACTTGATGGGTGATGTCAGTGTATGTGTGTAGACCCATCAGCACTTGATGGGTGATGTCAGTGTATGTGTGTAGACCCATCAACACTTGATGGTTGATGTCAGTGTATGTGTGTAGACCCATCAACACTTGATGGGTGATGTCAGTGTATGTGCGTAGACCCATCAACACTTGATGTGTGATGTCGGTGTACGAGTGTAGACCCATCAGCACTTGATGGGTGATGTCAGTGTATGTGTGTAGAGCCATCAACACTTGATGGGTGATGTCGGTGTACATGTGTAGACCCATCAACACTTGATGGGTGATGTCGGTGTATGTGTGTAGACCCATCAGCACTTGATGGGTGATGTCAGTGTACGTGTGTAGACCCATCAGCACTTGATGGGTGATGTCGGTGTACGTGTGTAGACCCATCAACACTTGATGGGTGATGTCGGTGTACATGTGTAGACCCATCAACACTTGATGGGTGATGTCAGTGTACATGTGTAGACCCATCAGCACTTAATGGGTGATGTCAGTGTATGTGCGTAGACCCATCAGCACTTGATGGGTGATGTCAGTGTATGTGTGTAGAGCCATCAACACTTGATGGGTGATGTCGGTGTACATGTGTAGACCCATCAACACTTGATGGGTGATGTCGGTGTATGTGTGTAGACCCATCAGCACTTGATGGGTGATGTCGGTGTATGTGTGTAGACCCATCAGCACTTGATGGGTGATGTCGGTGTATGTGTGTAGACCCATCAACACTTGATGGGTGATGTCAGTGTATGTGTGTAGACCCATCAGCACTTGATGGGTGATGTCGGTGTGTGTGTGTAGACCCATCAGCACTTGATGGGTGATGTCAGTGTATGTGTGTATGTCGGTGTATGTGTGTAGACCCATCAGCACTTGATGGGTGATGTGAGTGTATGTGTGTAGAGCCATCAACACTTGATGGGTGATGTCAGTGTATGTGTGTATGTCGGTGTATGTGTGTAGACCCATCAGCACTTGATGGGTGATGTCAGTGTATGTATGTATGTCGGTGTATGTGTGTAGACCCATCAGCACTTGATGGGTGATGTCAGTGTATGTGTGTAGAGCCATCAACACTTGATGGGTGATGTCAGTGTATGTGTGTAGAGCCATCAACACTTGATGGGTGATGTCAGTGTATGTGTGTAGACCCATCAGCACTTGATGGGTGATGTCGGTGTATGTGTGTAGAGCCATCAGCACTTGATGGGTGATGTCAGTGTATGTGTGTAGACCCATCAACACTTGATGGGTGATGTCAGTGTATGTGTGTAGAGCCATCAGCACTTGATGGGTGATGTCAGTGTATGTGTGTAGACCCATCAACACTTGATGGGGGATGTCGGTGTATGTGTGTAGACCCATCAGCACTTGATGTGTGATGTCGGAGTATGTGTGTAGACCCATCAACACTTGATGGGGGATGTCGGTGTATGTGTGTAGACCCATCAGCACTTGATGTGTGATGTCGGAGTATGTGTGTAGACCCATCAACACTTGATGGGGGATGTCGGTGTATGTGTGTATGTCGGTGTATGTGTGTAGACCCATCAGCACTTGATGGGTGATGTCAGTGTATGTGTGTAGAGCCATCAACACTTGATGGGTGATGTCAGTGTATGTGTGTAGAGCTATCAACACTTGATGGGGGATGTTGGTGTATGTGTGTATGTCGGTGTATGTGTGCCATCAGCACTTGATGGGTGATGTCAGTGTATGTGTATAGAGCCATCAACACTTGATGGGTGATGTCGGTGTATGTGTGTAGAGCCATCAGCACTTGATGGGTGATGTCAGTGTATGTGTGTAGACCCATCAACACTTGATGGGGATGTCGGTGTATGTCGGTGTATGTGTGTAGACCCATCAGCACTTGATGGGTGATGTCAGTGTATGTGTGTAGAGCCATCAACACTTGATGGGTGATGTCAGTGTATGTGTGTAGAGCCATCAACACTTGATGGGTGATGTCGGTGTATGTGTGTAGACCCATCAGCACTTGATGGGTGATGTCAGTGTATGTGTGTAGAGCCATCAGCACTTGATGGGTGATGTCAGTGTATGTGTGTAGACCCATCAACACTTGATGGGTGATGTCAGTGTATGTGTGTAGAGCCATCAGCACTTGATGGGGGATGTCAGTGTATGTGTGTAGACCCATCAACACTTGATGGGGGATGTCGGTGTATGTGTGTAGACCCATCAGCACTTGATGTGTGATGTCGGAGTATGTGTGTAGACCAATCAGCACTTGATGGGTGATGTCAGTGTATGTGCGTAGACCCATCAACACTTGATGGGTGATGTCAGTGTATGTGTGTAGACTCATCAACACTTGATGTGTGATGTCAGTGTATGTGTGTAGACTCATCAACACTTAGTGTGAGATGTCAGTGTATGTGTGTAGACTCATCAACACTTGATGGGTGATGTCAGTGTATGTGTGTAGACCCATCAGCACTTGATGGGTGATGTCGGTGTACGTGTGTAGACCCATCAACACTTGATGGGTGATGTCGATGTATGTGTGTAGACCCATCAACACTCGATGGGTGATGTCAGTGTATGTGTGTAGACCCATCAACACTTGATGGGTGATGTCAGTGTATGTGTGTATGTTGGTGTATGTGTGTATACCCATCAGCACTTGATGGGTGATGTCAGTGTATGTGTGTAGAGCCATCAACACTTGATGGGTGATGTCAGTGTATGTGTGTAGACCCATCAGCACTTGATGGGTGATGTCAGTGTATGTGTGTAGACCCATCAACACTTGATGGTTGATGTCAGTGTATGTGTGTAGACCCATCAACACTTGATGGGTGATGTCAGTGTATGTGCGTAGACCCATCAACACTTGATGTGTGATGTCAGTGTATGTGCGTAGACCCATCAGCACTTGATGGGTGATGTCAGTGTATGTGTGTAGAGCCATCAACACTTGATGGGTGATGTCGGTGTACATGTGTAGACCCATCAACACTTGATGGGTGATGTCGGTGTATGTGTGTAGACCCATCAGCATTTGATGGGTGATGTCGGTGTATGTGTGTAGACCCATCAGTACTTGATGGGTGATGTCAGTGTACGTGTGTAGACCCATCAGCACTTGATGGGTGATGTCGGTGTACGTGTGTAGACCCATCAACACTTGATGGGTGATGTCGGTGTACATGTGTAGACCCATCAACACTTGATGGGTGATGTCAGTGTACATGTGTAGACCCATCAGCACTTGATGGGTGATGTCAGTGTATGTGCGTAGACCCATCAGCACTTGATGGGTGATGTCAGTGTATGTGTGTAGAGCCATCAACACTTGATGGGTGATGTCAGTGTATGTGTGTAGACCCATCAGCACTTGATGGGTGATGTCGGTGTATGTGTGTAGACCCATCAGCACTTGATGGGTGATGTCGGTGTATGTGTGTAGACCCATCACCACTTGATGGGTGATGTCAGTGTATGTGTGTAGACCCATCAGCACTTGATGGGTGATGTCAGTGTATGTGTGTAGAGCCATCAACACTTGATGGGTGATGTCAGTGTATGTGTGTAGAGCCATCAACACTTGATGGGTGATGTCGGTGTATGTGTGTAGACCCATCAGCACTTGATGGGTGATGTCAGTGTATGTGTGTATGTCGGTGTATGTGTGTAGACCCATCAGCACTTGATGGGTGATGTCAGTGTATGTGTGTAGAGCCATCAACACTTGATGAGTGATGTCAGTGTATGTGTGTAGAGCCATCAGCACTTGATGGGTGATGTCGGTGTATGTGTGTAGACCCATCAGCACTTGATGGGTGATGTCGGTGTATGTGTGTAGACCCATCAGCACTTGATGGGTGATGTCAGTGTATGTGTGTATGTCGGTGTATGTGTGTAGACCCATCAGCACTTGATGGGTGATGTCAGTGTATGTATGTATGTCAGTGTATGTGTGTAGACCCATCAGCACTTGATGGGTGATGTCAGTGTATGTGTGTAGAGCCATCAACACTTGATGGGTGATGTCAGTGTATGTGTGTAGAGCCATCAACACTTGATGGGTGATGTCGGTGTATGTGTGTAGACCCATCAGCACTTGATGGGTGATGTCGGTGTATGTGTGTAGAGCCATCAGCACTTGATGGGTGATGTCAGTGTATGTGTGTAGACCCATCAACACTTGATGGGTGATGTCAGTGTATGTGTGTAGAGCCATCAGCACTTGATGGGTGATGTCAGTGTATGTGTGTAGACCCATCAACACTTGATGGGGGATGTCGGTGTATGTGTGTAGACCCATCAGCACTTGATGTGTGATGTCGGAGTATGTGTGTAGACCCATCAACACTTGATGGGGGATGTCGGTGTATGTGTGTAGACCCATCAGCACTTGATGTGTGATGTCGGAGTATGTGTGTAGACCCATCAACACTTGATGGGGGATGTCGGTGTATGTGTGTATGTCGGTGTATGTGTGTAGACCCATCAGCACTTGATGGGTGATGTCAGTGTATGTGTGTAGAGCCATCAACACTTGATGGGTGATGTCAGTGTATGTGTGTAGAGCCATCAACACTTGATGGGGGATGTCGGTGTATGTGTGTATGTCAGTGTATGTGTGTAGACCCATCAGCACTTGATGGGTGATGTCAGTGTATGTGTGTAGAGCCATCAACACTTGATGGGTGATGTCGATGTATGTGTGTAGAGCCATCAGCACTTGATGGGTGATGTCAGTGTATGTGTCTAGACCCATCAACACTTGATGGGGATGTCGGTGTATGTGTGTATGTCGGTGTATGTGTGTAGACCCATCAGCACTTGATGGGTGATGTCAGTGTATGTGTGTAGAGCCATCAACACTTGATGGGTGATGTCAGTGTATGTGTTAGAGCCATCAACACTTGATGGGTGATGTCGGTGTATGTGTGTAGACCCATCAGCACTTGATGGGTGATGTCAGTGTATGTGTGTAGAGCCATCAGCACTTGATGGGTGATGTCAGTGTATGTGTGTAGACCCATCAACACTTGATGGGTGATGTCAGTGTATGTGTGTAGACCCATCAGCACTTGATGGGTGATGTCAGTGTATGTGTGTAGAGCCATCAACACTTGATGGGTGATGTCAGTGTATGTGTGTAGACCCATCAGCACTTGATGTGTGATGTCGGAGTATGTGTGTAGACCAATCAGCACTTGATGGGTGATGTCAGTGTATGTGTGTAGACCCATCAGCACTTGATGGGTGATGTCAGTGTATGTGTGTAGACCCATCAGCACTTGATGGGTGATGTCAGTGTATGTGTGTAGATTCATCAACACTTGATGTGTGATGTCAGTGTATGTGTGTAGACCCATCAACACTTGATGGGTGATGTCAGTGTATGTGTGTAGAGCCATCAACACTTGATGGGGGATGTCGGTGTATGTCGGTGTATGTGTGTAGACCCATTAGCACTTGATGGGTGATGTCGGTGTATGTGTGTAGACCCATCAGCACTTGATGGGTGATGTTGGTGTATGTGTGTAGACCCATCAGCACTTGATGGGTGATGTCAGTGTATGTGTGTAGAGCCATCAACACTTGATGGGTGATGTCAGTGTATGTGTGTAGAGCCATCAACACTTGATGGGTGATGTCAGTGTATGTGTGTAGACTCATCAACACTTGATGTGTGATGTCAGTGTATGTGTGTAGACTCATCAACACTTGATGTGTGATGTCAGTGTATGTGTGTAGACTCATCAACACTTGATGGGTGATGTCAGTGTATGTGTGTAGACCCATCAGCACTTGATGGTTGATGTCAGTGTATGTGTGTAGACCCATCAACACTTGATGGGTGATGTCAGTTTATGTGCGTAGACCCATCAACACTTGATGGGTGATGTCAGTGTATGTGCGTAGACCCATCAACACTTGATGTGTGATGTCAGTGTATGTGTGTAGACCCATCAACACTTGATGGGTGATGTCAGTGTATGTGTGTAGAGCCATCAACACTTGATGGGGGATGTCGGTGTATGTGTGTAGACCCATCAGCACTTGATGGGTGATGTCGGTGTATGTGTGTAGACCCATCAGCACTTGATGGGTGATGTCGGTGTATGTGTGTAGACCCATCAGCACTTGATGGGTGATGTCAGTGTATGTGTGTAGAGCCATCAACACTTGATGGGTGATGTCAGTGTATGTGTGTAGAGCCATCAACACTTGATGGGTGATGTCGGTGTATGTGTGTAGACCCATCAGCACTTGATGGGTGATGTCAGTGTATGTGTGTAGAGCCATCAGCACTTGATGGGTGATGTCAGTGTATGTGTGTAGACCCATCAACACTTGATGGGTGATGTCAGTGTATGTGTGTAGAGCCATCAGCACTTGATGGGTGATGTCAGTGTATGTGTGTAGACCCATCAACACTTGATGGGGGATGTCGGTGTATGTGTGTATGTCGGTGTATTTGTGTAGACCCATCAGCACTTGATGGGTGATGTCAGTGTATGTGTGTAGACCCATCAACACTTGATGGGGGATGTCGGTGTATGTGTGTATGTCGGTGTATGTGTGTAGACCCATCAGCACTTGATGGGTGATGTCAGTGTATGTGTGTAGACCCATCAGCACTTGATGGGTGATGTCAGTGTATGTGTGTAGACCCATCATTACTTGATGGGTGATGTCAGTGTATGTGTGTAGACCCATCAACACTTGATGGGTGATGTCGGTGTATGTGTGTAGAGCCATCAACACTTGATGGGTGATGTTGGTGTATGTGTGTAGACCCATCAACACTTGATGGGTGATGTCAGTGTATGTGTGTAGAGCCATCAACACTTGACGGGTGATGTCAGAGTATGTGTGTAGATCCATCAACACTTGATGGGTGATGTTGGTGTATGTGTGTAGAGCCATCAACACTTGATGGGTGATGTCAGTGTATGTGTGTAGACCCATCAGCACTTGATGGTTGATGTCAGTGTATGTGCGTAGACCCATCAACACTTGATGGGTGATGTCAGTGTATGTGTGTAGACCCATCAACACTTGATGGGTGATGTCAGTGTATGTGTGTAGAGCCATCAACACTTGATGTATGATGTCTGTGTACGTGTGTAGACCCATCAACACTTGATGGGTGATGTCAGTGTATGTGTGTAGACCCATCAACACTTGATGGGTGATGTCGGTGTATGTGCGTAGAGCCATCAACACTTGATGGGTGATGTCTGTGTATGTGTGTAGAGCCATCAACACTTGATGGGGGATGTCGGTGTATGTGTGTATGTCGGTGTATGTGCGTAGACCCATCAAAACTTGATGGGTGATGTCGGTGTATGTGTGTAGAGCCATCAACACTTGATGGGTGATGTCAGTGTATGTGTGTAGAGCCATCAGCACTTGATGGGTGATGTCGGTGTACGTGTGTAGACCCATCAACACTTGATGGGTGATGTCAGTGTATGTGTGTAGACCCATCAACACTTGATGAGTGATGTCAGTGTATGTGTGTAGACCCATCAACACTTGATGGGTGATGTCAGAACCATCCTTACTTCCCATGATATTTCCTGACAGCCATTTTAGGCAGGACCGGACTAGGGATCCCGAGTCAGTTGCTACAAATCCACTTCAATGGGGATTCAAACACATTACCACCGGGCTGGCCAGCCAGTGGATGACCTGTTGGGCTGCATTTATTTGTTTCTTGTAGCAGTGTCAGACAACTAACATGAAGGTCTGAGTGCGAACAAGGAAGAAGGAGAAGACCTAAGTGGTCGACGATCATGATATGATTAACATTTTATTATCAAAATAGACAAGTCCGGTGCTGAGATCTCTTTCCAAGAATGTCTACGAGTGTGTGACGGCTGATAAAACAAATTCAGTGTTGGTTAACCAGTTCACACCATTGTGTTGCCAGTACCTGGAAGGAGACCAAGTGTAGTTACTCTGTAACTGACCATCCATGATGTAAGAGATGACTGAGAACATTTTCCCTGAGACTGACTGTCTCAGTTTGTAGAAAAGTTAGTTGCAGGAGCTAACCAATAATGAACAACTATAGAAAAGGTTTGGTGCGGTTTGGTTGAGGGCCTATGCTTTATGGGGAGATCAAGGCTGAAGTAGTCAATTGTGGCTTTCAGTCATTTTTTGTGTTTATTCTGGCTGAGAAGCTGCATCTGGTTTCTAGCCACACATTGGGAGATTAAGGCTGAAGTAGTCAGTTGTGGCTTTCAGTCATTTTTTGTGTGTTTATTCTGGCTGAGAAGCTGCATCCAGTTTCTAGCCACCCAGCACTGGTCCATTGTCCGTCAGTGCACACTATTGCAGCATCAACTCCAGCTTGAGAATGTTTATGTTTAATTTCTGTGGTTGCCCTACCATCACATCACTGTCCATACTTCTCCTAGTGTGATGATCCCTGATGGCAGTTGTCCTGTTACTGCCACTGTGGATCAATTCTGTTGCTCTACCATCACATCACTGTCTATACTTCTCCTATTGTGATGATCCCTGATGGCAGTTGTCCTGTTACTGCCACTGTGGATCCATTCTATTGCCCCGGGTACATTTTCCATTTTGGTGAACATGGTCTCCGCTTCTGCCAACCATGTCCTCTCTCACCTTGTTCCCTTATTTAAGGGTGATGTTTGTTGGCAATTGGAAACAGATAGTCTTTGTCCTGGGCTAGTGTATGAAAGTCAAGGACATTTGTGCACGCTGTAAGGCACATTGAGCTTATGTAGCCAGACCCATATTTGTGTGGACCAATCAGCATTCAGTGGGTGATGTAGCTAGTTTCAGGCCTCCCCCCTGTTGCCTTTACTTCCCCAGACATCTGCTGGTAGCCACTTCAGGCTGACTTGATCTGATGTCAGTTTGACCCACCAGCAGGTGAGCATCTAGCCACCACATTAACACAGATCCTGGGCTTGTGCATCCCAGCACATTATTGGTTGAAGTCCAAGCCTGTATTATTTTGTCAACCTGTGGAATATCTGTGTAACCCAAAGATGACCCCTTCATGCAGGACACACTGCAGTCATTCACACTGAGAGTCTGATAGTGTGGGTGAGCTGAGCCCAGAGTTGATCACAGTCAAGTCAGGTCTTAGTCAGATATGACTGAGCTACAGTATGACAGTAGACGGTACTACCTGCTTTCTGTTAGCACTGAATGTTGGGAAGTCAGGTCTAAGTCAGATATGACTGAGCTACAGTATGACAGTAGACGGTACTACCTGCTGTCTGTTAGCACTGAATGTTGGGAAGTCAGGTCTAAGTCAGATATGACTGAGCTACACTATGACAGTAGATGGTACCACCTGCTTTCTGTTAGCACTGAATGTTGGGAAGTCAGGTCTAAGTCAGATATGACTGAGCTACACTATGACAGTAGACGGTACTACCTGCTTTCTGTTAGCACTGAATGTTGGGAAGTCAGGTCTAAGTCAGATATGACTGAGCTACACTATGACAGTAGACGGTGCTACCTGCTGTCTGTTAGCACTGAATGTTGGGATGTCAGGTCTAAGTCAGATATGACTGAGCTACTGTAACAGTCACAGAGAGTCTGAACATATATCAAGTCAAAGCTCCGGGCAAAGTGTAAACGTGTTGGTTTATTGGTCAAGGTATAAAATATGTACAGCAAATTGAAAACACCTCTTGTTCATCTGCAGGGTAGTTGGAACTGCCCTATGTTTTCCTTCTGCGTCACGCGTGAGCGTCCCTAACAACTAGTTCAATTGTGCTCATGCGTGCATCATTCACCAGCTATTCATTTCCCAAATCCTTTTCTATTTCACACCATCTATCTCCTAAACTACTAACAGAGATGGTGCTCTGTTATATTCCTCCCTTTCTTTAAGAAGACTTTTCTTAAAAAGTCTTAATCCCTAACTTACTTATTCTAATTATGCTTTCCCTTAACCCTAATATTATTTCTCTAACCCATCTTAAACTAACCCCCTCTTAAGCAATGAACTTTATTTTTTACTCCTTCGAGTCCAATCCTCCACTTGTCTCTTATAGCTAACCGCCTACAAGGTTTCATTAAAATTAAAAAAAACACAGTTCATAAGGAAATCCACACACATATATAGGTATCTATTATACATCATTATATTTCTGCCTTACAAAATCTCAGTTTTATACAACACATCACAATATATATGTGTACCTTTTTCGAAATACTTCTTCTTCTCTTCATAAGCGATCCGCTTAAACCTTTTCATCACGAGCATATATACCAATATCTGATCTCAAGTATAAAACGCCGAACTCTTCTGATACTACCTCAAACCCCCTATCGTCATCACTAACAGTATTACCTCAACCTTACTAATTCTCCACTTTCACTTTGAACCAACCTGAAATCACTCGCACACGATAGTAAGACAAAGAATCGGTGCGCACCGGAAAGTCAAAGAACTAGAACTCTTCCTCACAAAAACCATACTCACCTTTACTCCCCTACGTTGCCCTGAGACTTTATGTAATAAAGTCTAAAACAATTACATATCTTCCACCGTTCAATTATACTGCTTATTATGGCAATTTCACAATTTGCGCTGATATCTACAGCATCAAGCATCAACCACCAAAAATATTATCCACTCCTAAATGTCTATATATTACAGACAGTACACAAATCAAAAGGTCCATTATCACTCAAGACCTCCTCCAACATTATACATATCACCAAATCTCTCCTATACCTCACTCAGAATTCCCTATTAATCTCGCCGAAAACTTCAGCAATCCACTAATGTCCATTTATTATGGGCATATCTCCTAAAACCTCTACTTGTTAATTTATGCCGTTATCATCAGCAACCAAAAACCACCACTGAACTCATGTCTGTGACCTTCTAACCCCTCACTGCTTGCAATCAACGTTATTCTTTCTCAGTCCATATATTACGGACCCCCAAAACCTCATGGCATTTTATCTATGTTCGCTGTGACCACAGCACTCCACACTGACAATGTTCATTTCTCACGAACATACTTACTTCCCTTTACTATTGTACTGAATCCCACAGTATATATATCTCGGATAAAACATGGCATTCAATTCATGTTTTACTATTTGTCTTCACGCTGTCTGGCGCAGCACGTATTACCCACTTCTACTTCTTCTACAAACCAGCAATCTCGTGTCGCTTATTAAATTTCCATTACATCATGGCACTAAATCCATGTTCACTTCCGACCCCATGGAGACCATGTTTTAAAATTGCCCCACATCTTCTGAACGTAACCCTGTATCCAGAACTCCCAAGGACCCTATTAACTAGTTTCTCTCTTTAAAACTGCACCCAATTAAACGTCAAAACGAAAAACAATTTTACTGAAAAGTAATATTTTTAAGAATAGTCAACGGCAACTCAATAAGTAACATCATTATAACTTTTGCAAATGAAAATTAATAAACAAAGTAATATGCTAATATTTAACCAAAGTAAGCTAATTAAACTCACAATTCGTGAATAACTGGAGTCAAGACAAATCAAAATAGAACAATATCACCCCTCCCTTGTTTTCAAATGTTTTCATATCCCCACAAAATAAAACAAGCATCAATTTAAATTAAAAGAAAATATCTAGTGTTATCTAACACTACTGGTCTCTTTTACGGACCAGTAGTTTGTACGCAAAAGACTGAAAACACAACAATCCTATTCTAAAATCAAATGGCAATCATTTTACAGGACCAAATCAAGTAAAGAAAAATAATATAACATACCATTCATGATACATTGAAAGATCATATTAAATTAAAACCAATTGCTTATAGTAGCCAAACAACATTGGTCTCTTATACGAACCAATGAAATACATATCTATTCACACAAGTCATGCCTATTCCGTATCTTAAACAGAAAAAAAAACAACTCAATGCTAGGCCAATTATTACCCTGCATTAATATATTTATCTCTGTTACCTACAGACTATATTCTCATCATAACGCAGAACAATATTTGTTCCCTCAACCAAAAGTCATTAATCAACAAATGACCGTACTTTCTGGAAGTCAAGCATTGATTATTTCCCTTCTCAACATTCCATCTTTACTAAACTAACTCATAACACATCACAATATTTGAAATATAAACCTAAACAACTGCTGTAAACTACAGCTCAAATCACTTCATCTACTACTAGTGTGGCGGCTATCCCAATGTACTACCAGTCATCTATCTACTAAGAGAAACCGTGACTCGGCACACTAGTTGTTTCCCTGGATTTGTACCAAGAATTATTATAACTTTTTAAACATTACCGTTTACTACGGTATCTCCACAATGCTACAACCACCAAAAAATTGTCTATTTACTATAGACTTCACCAACACCAACACACCTAGCTACTAGATTTGTCAATAACTAATTCTACTTTTAAGTCTCTCGTCTACCCGACGCAACTAACAGTTCATTCTCCTGCATCAGTACTTTCCAACATCTCACCACACCAACTCTAAACTATCCTCAACTTTCTCTTAACTTCGTTCTCACACCGCGATGGTAGTCAAGCCAGTCACACTTATCGGAACACATTCTATAGTGCTCTATTTATAATACTCCGATGTTCATTTGGCTAATCACATTCTCTCCTTCTCTTGCTTACATCACTCATCTTTCAGTACTACTCAAGGTTACTCCTATTTATCGGGACTCTTTCAGAAACAGTAAGCAACACCACACATGACTAACGACAAACCTCACTCCGATTGGGCAAACCATCTTCTCTCATTTCTCAGTATCAGGCATTCTTGCTTCGACATGTCTCTGCCAACAATACTAAATCTGTTTTATGAAACGTCATTCAAAATGTTAACTCTCTTTCTGTCAGCCTGTCATAAAATTTTCATTAATTCTGTCCAACACCACACATTCCAAACAAAAGACATCACACCTTCTTTATACTTTCCAACTTTCGCATACTCACTTACTCTGTCCTCCACGAAATCACCAGTATGCTTTATCAGCGTCACTATTCAGCAACTCTTCGCATATTCGCACGGCGCTCATATTTATACTTCTCATATGCATTGACCATTGTGTACAAACAACCTCGTTCTCATCTCACCATTATTCTCGTATCACGACAACCTGACGTGCCTATACTATTACTTCTACAAAAAAAACAAATTAGACACCAATTTAACATTCTAGCCTAAGCGTGTCGATCACTTCCACACACAGTGACACAAGATATACCAACCGCCTCGTACATGCATGCGCTACTACTACCAATCGCCTGACATCGTTCTATCCATGTACTCCACTTAGACGGCGTCTCAAAACCTCACTCCTGCTTCACTCAGCGTGACGAACACATGTTTGTCTACACTTATACTCACGCACTGACAAGCCATAACCAGACGAATTACTTCAATACTCAACATGACTCTCACAATTCGACTGCTTTCTTACTAATTCTAATCATCATAATCCCACTACTCTCCGTCCTACTTAATTCTCCATGTCAAACCACTCCGACAGTCAACTACTCACTCACTTTATCTTAACCTCCTCATCACTTCATAATAATGATCTACTTCTTCGCGCTATTTTCAGGCTATAACATCCGCACTACCCAATCGTCATCACTATTCTATGACTACTTTATACCCCAAGACAACCTATGCAATACAAGACAATACTACATCAGTTCTCGACATCACACATCACTTGCAGTGATTCTCCACCGTTTTCCACTTTAATCCTCTCCACAGCAACACAACATTTGAGCCGGTATAAGTCCTCATCATACTTGAATTACCCCAAGCCCAGTTACAAAATGCTCAAATCTGCTCGTATCGGTTATTTAAATATAACCATGGTCTTATCGATTTCATGAGACTTCTAGCTTTGTCCAGCGACGCTTCAGCCTTCTGCTGTTTTTGTGTTCTACTTTCTACTAGGCAAACATCTTTCTTTTTGAAAGTATCTTTTTCTCTCTCTCTTGGTATTCGTCTCCTAGCCTTCACTACTTTTCTGTCATATATACTGGTATCTTGTTCTAAAGAGTCACCAACTAAAATTCTGTCTGTCTGTCTACTAGCAACCATACCGTATGAGGAAACATCACGCTTCGAGTCAGGATCTGCTCGTAGTACAATCCTCCCGTTCTTATTCATTCCTTTTAAATCCCTGTCGGGTGTACATTCTATATCAAAATCTGCAAGGTCTGAAAGTTCTGATTGTAGAGACGACTCAGATTCTTCAGTTCCACACCCATGATTATATATGAGCAAACTTTTTCCATTTCTGGTCCTAACACTCTTTCTAATTTTCTTTCTGCTGTCTCTTGTCTTGGGTTGTCTAACTTCTGTATCGGTGTCTCTCTTTGTCACCTTCAAGTAAGTTGGATTTGATTGAGTTTCTACCAACTCGGTTTGACTTCCCTTCATTATCTTGTTGGTTGGTTGTACCTGGACTTTCTTTTCCACTGTATCAACTTGTGTCTGTGTATTCCGTTCTACCACTTCAATCACCTGCGTCTGAGTCTCTTGGTCTATTTTCTTTACTAATACCGTCGTCTTCGTTTCCTGTCTAACAGTCACATTCGCAACCACCTTAGGAGCAGTTGAATTTCTACTTATGTGTTCTACTCTGTTTATTGACCCTGACTTCAAATACTGTCTCTGTCTTTGTTCAAACCACTCGTCACGTTTTTTTCTAGCAGTCACACTATTAGAAGGCCAATTCCATTGTTTACTGGAAAGGTCTCTCTCAGGCCTATCTCTGTATCTTCGTCTATTATAAGCACTTCTGACCTTAGTCACATCTGGCTCAACGTAACTGTCTCTATATATAACGTTATGTTGTCTTCTGTTTTCATTAGATACTGTCTGTCTCCTATTATTCTTTACTATTTCATTGCATTCCACCTTAAAATTATAAGTCTCTTGTCTAGTCGTTCTTCTCCTTAACCCTTCTACAAAATGCTGTACTTCACCGACCGCTACCTGCAATTCTTCTAGCCATATGGACACCTTTTTCAATTTTTGGCTCAAACCTTTCATGTTCTTTGCTACGTGTCGTCTCAATAAAATAATAATTAATATAACTAATATAATCCAAAATTAATACTATCTAATCTAATCTAATTAAATCTACTCATAAGTACTTCACCAGCGTATACCAGTTCTGTCCTCTGGTCAGCAAATCAGGGGCTCGACAAGTTAGTAGTCCCGACAGCAATGTCCATGAGTCCATAAGGAAAGTAAGTCCAAACACGCCGATTGATGATTGTGCTTGATAGTTGTAGGCTTCACATAAAAAAAAAAAACGAGCGTGTCGTGTTCCTCTATTCCATCATAACGAAAGGAGAACTTCTGAACTCTTGATTTCACCCATTGGCGGGCACCCCAGATTTGTGGCTTCTTTTCACCCGAAAAAGGGCACGTCTGGATTTCACCCGAAAAAGGGCACGTCTGGAAACGGCTCTAGCTTAATGAAGCGATTTAAATAGGGTCTCTTCTTCAACAGGACGGCAACCCAGTATGCCCACCCGTTTCCGAAGATTCCACATTAACGATATCGCTTTGCTTGATTGACATTTTGATAAGCCAGAGTTCAAGATAGTTGCATTTATGACGAAGCTCGAATGGAGTTGATTTTCGTAAGTAGCAGAGTTTCCTCAATCGGAGACAACGATCGAAAACAAATGAGCAAATGGCTTGATTCAGTATAAGCGTTGACCACCAACCTTTTGTGATTAAGGATGAACTCTTCACAGCTCCTGACTTCACTTCAGGCAACCAAGGTCAAATTCAATGACATGATGACGGTAACGGCTCCAGTAAGATGACCTTTCAAGGTAGCATATTGACGTTTAAAAACAACGGCCAGGTCAGCTCAGGACTGGACAATGATGATGGCAGCTCTGTTCCACAACTCAGAATATTATGTTTTGTGTGACGGTTTTAACAAACATCAGCTCCATCAGAAAGATTTGCAGATACGATATTGTTTGCTTCTCAAAAGATTTGCAGATACGATATTGTTTGCTTCTCAAAAGATTTGCAGATACGATATTGTTTGCTTCTCCATACTGCATGACTTCAACATAATTTCTGCCTTCTAGACATCCATTGTTTTGTTTTGTGATGATGACCTCTGTGATCGCTTGTGGCCGTGACAGCTCAAATCAGTATCCTGGTCACGGCACCATTTCAGACTGTAACAGTCACAGAGAGTCTGAACATATATCAAGTCAAGGCTCCGGGCAAAGTGTAAACGTGTTGGTTTATTGGTCAAGGTATAAAATATGTACAGCAAATTGAAAACACCTCTTGTTCATCTGCAGGGCAAGTTTGAACTGCCCTATGTTTTCCTTCTGCGTCACGCGTGAGCGTCCCTAACAACTAGTTCAATTGTGCTCACGCGTGCATCATTCACCAGCTATTCATTTCCCAAACCCTTTTCTATTTCACACCATCTATCTCCTAAACTACTAACAGAGATGGTGCTCTGTTATATTACACTATGACAGTAGACGATGCTACCTGCTGTCTGTTAGCAACAAATGTTGGGCGGTGCTCACCAAACCCAACACCCCACATTGTGCCAACGGTCGGTTTGGGCAGAGGAGCACAATTATGAGGGTACAAGCCTGACCCTAGTGTGAGGAAATGCACCCTAAAAAGTAAATGTCATGGACAGGACAGACCAGACCCTAAGTCTTGGTTGGCTGCTGGTCTAGGATGGAAGCTCTGACAGGCAGACAGTTATAGTATTGTTTTGCTGCTTTGACAGCTTGTCTTGTTCCAGACTTATTGGTGTTGGATGATAGGAGTGAGTTCCCTTGAGCAAGATGGCGGGACATTTTTTCGTTCCGTAAAATGGAACGTGTTTTTTCCAAAATGTGTATGGATTAAGTGTGTTTTTCGTGGTGAAATGGAGTTCGGACCGTGCAACGGAGTTCGTGCACGCACGCCCGTACTCCCTTCGGCGTATCATCGGCGCCCGGTGGCGATAGTTAAGCCTAACATGACGACCAGACGACCGACAAGAACACGGCGTGGTAAGAGGGCGGGCACACGCAGAAGGCGGTTAAAATGTGACAGATTGGGCATCGGACACGTTCGAGTACTGTACTGGAACTGTGCATCATTTAGTCAACGCCGACCCATTCTTGAAAAACTACTGTACGGAAACGATATTGTAGTCTTACAAGAAACACAGCTCGGCGACGGAACAGTCAATGTCGCGGGATTTCAGGGATTCTTTAACAGGCGGCACCTCGGACAGGCCATTCTGGTCCGCGACAACATACTAGTGTCTGAGATCGATATGTCTTCCTGGAACAGTGATGCCCTGCAAGTGCAGGCATTAAGAATAATGACACCAGTGCAGCTTGTAATCGTGAACGTTTATGCGCGAAATGGGAAGGTCGACGTGCGACAATGGCAGAGTTTGTTCGATATGGATGAAAGGCATATCATCTACTGTGGGGACTTCAATGCCAGAGGCAGTCAATGGGGGAATTGCATCACCAATAGACAGGGAGAAGATCTGGAGGACGCCCTGGCATCTGCTGCCCTAATCTGTCTGAATGATGGGAAGGTCACTAGAATAGCCACTCGACCAGGTGACTCTGACAGCGTCATTGACTTGGCTCTGGTGTCGCCCACCATCGCACCAAGGTGCCGGTGGGGCACACTGGGATACCACGATAGTGACCACTACCCTTGTGTCATCCTGATCAAGAAAGACGGGGCCATGAGTCAAAGAAACAAGACAAATGCCTTCCCGTACGACAACACTGGTCAAGACGCCATAAGCAAGATCAGAAGAAGAAAACTAACTTCCTCCCGCAGGAGACAAGAAAGATGGTTGCAGCCACCATGGTGGAATGGAGAGGTCGAGAAGGCATGGCTGGGAAAGAGGCAGGCTGTCAAAGACTGGCAAAAGGCCAGAAAGGCTAACATGCCACAGGTTGAGTTGGCGAACCTGAAGACTGAGGTCGATAGGACGACGACTTTATTCAAATCCTGCGCCAAACAGGCCAAGGCCGAGAAATGGGACGAGTTCTGCAGGAAGGTGTGCTCCGAGCGATCTCTTACGACATTCTGGCGCCTCCACAAGAGCATGAATGGTGGTGCACAACGTAGGGGTATTCCAGACTTTCAAGGCACAGACCTCGCATGGAAAAAGTCGGATGCGGATAAAGGTAAGGCCCTTCTTGCACGCTACATAGAACAGACTGACCAGAAAGACGAGCCCGCAAGACAGAGGACCACAACGACACTCTCTCAGTTGTGCGAGGGAGTCGGGACAGACGAAGAATGGACAATCACAGCTGAGATATTGCGTGCGATGCTCAAGAAATCACCTAACACCGCCCCAGGCCCAGACGGCATCCGATATGGTGACCTACTGGTGATATCAGATGATGACATGGAAGAACTGGCCAGAGAATTCAACACCAGTATCCAGAGGGGTCAGGTCAAAGAAGAATGGCTACACAGCTACTTGCTGCTGCTGCCAAAACCGAACAAAGACCATTCCAAGATAAGCGGCTACAGAATCATTACGATGCAGAATACTGTTGGCAAGCTACTGGAGAAAATTGTAGCACACAGACTTGCTTGGGACTTGGAACAGCTCGGAGGATACAGACGCAACAAAGAGTCATGGCTGAATGCAGTGGTCTTTGCTCAAGATGTTTACGAAGGATTTCAGGTCAGAGAAGAGACATGTGCGGCCGCCATAGACTTAGAGGACGCATATAACAGAGTATCGTTCGAGCACTTGATGCAAACCCTCCTCAGACTGAAAGTGCACCCTCACCTTGTACGATGGATAGCTGCAGTTCTGCTCCAAAGGAAGGTGGTGCTAAGATGCGGGAGTTGGTCTTCTGAGCCGATAACGATATGTCCAGGATTGCCGCAGGGTTCACCACTGTCACCAGTACTATTCAACATGTATACGGTGCCGATCACTGAACAACAGTTGGATGGGAGGGGTAGGACTCTGTCATTCATTGACGACATCCTCGTGTATCAACAGGGTCGAGATAGACAGAAGGTTGCCAATGATATGCAGGGCGAACTAGATCGAATTTCCTCATGGTGTGCTGATGCCGATGCCCTTGTCAATCCTGCAAAGGCAACGGTTACATGGTTCTTACTAAACAACCGTATTGTGAAAACAGACCTGCCGGCAGTAAGAATGGATGGGAGCAGTTTGAGTAGAACCCAGTCAATGACATATCTTGGCGTGAGGCTTGATCGTAGCCTGTCCTTCAGAGATCATGTCGATTATGTCATAACGAAGGCTCGAAAAGGTTTGTCAGCAATGAGAGTCATGGCGACTGCCAATATCGAGCAAAGACTGATAATACTTCTGTTCCAAGGACTTGTGCTTTCACGCATCGAGTATGCCCTGGCCATCCTCACTGTCAGCCCTACACAGATTGGAAGACTTGAAAAGGTACAAAACGAAGCCATGCGCATCATTTTGGGCTGCACGAGAGACACCAGCTGTGTAGCAATGAGATACCTCCTTGACTTCCCGACAATGGAACACAGGATCAAGATCTGGATAGCTCGTACATACTTAAAAATAAGTGCAGATGAGCAGCACCCTCTGCATGACGCTATATTCAGAGAAAAGGGTGACAGGCTAAAGAGGGGCAAATCATGGATGGGTCGGGCGGAAGATGTTGTCAGACAGGTCTGCAGTCTTACCAGTATCAACCCCGGCAAGGAATGGGTGCCGGTGCCTCCAGCTTTTAAGTGCACTTTCTCCTGCATTATCACACTAGACAGACGGTGCAGAGAGCAGAACCCTGCCGTTGTCAATGCAGAGGTTAACGCGCTCATCTATGAACACTCAGATAGCCCCAAAGTGCTCATCTTTACAGATGGATCTGTGGTAAAGCAGCAGAGAAGTGCGTGGGCATTTACAGCCCGTTCAGCGGGCCAAACCGTTCAAGAATCCAGTGGTGCCCACTCTATGACCACGAGCAGCATGACGATGGAGGTGATGGCAGTTACACAGGCTTTCATATGGCTGGAATCACAGCATTATACCAACGTGTGTGTACTAAGTGATTCAATGAGCATGATTCAGAAGGTCGAAGCTGGATCTGTACGTAGACAGTGGACTGAATCGCTGCGGAAGTCTGTTGTCTGTAAAGTCACCTTCATCTTCGTCCCGGGACATGCAGGAGTCGAGGGAAATGAACGAGCTGACAAACTGGCTGGCTCTGCACCCCCTGTAGATGAGAACAGAGGACTTTGACGTCAGTGATTCCACATCGCTGTCCAGGATGAAAGACCTGGGAGTAAGAATCGGCACAGCCAGACACGAGAGGTACATCGGGAAAACAAAGCGCCTCGTCAACCAACACAGAACTGGCACTATTAGTCACCGGACGCTGATGCATATGCTGGGGGGGGGGGGGGGGGGAGGATCTGAGCACCTATGGATCTGTCCAGAGTGCAATGAAGATACCCCAAGCTGAACTGAACTGGTGTTGGACTCTGGTGTGAACTAGGTGGGCCAAGAGAGGGATCGAATGGTCTGTAAATTCAGCCCAGGTTGTGTGTTATGGAGAGGGGTAATTCCATTTTACAAACTCGTCTATCAAGACGGCAAGGTGCCAGTCAGTTGATCATGGACAGGATCAATATATTGCACAATATGATCAGCCATCTCTGCTCAAACTGTGGTGCAGCCATGGTTTTTAATGCCACCAATACTCTCTTGCATATTTGCTTAGTTTGTTCAACATGGTATTTGAATAACAGGAGTTTGTGCACATTGTGATTTTCTTTCTGTGATCTATGGCAATAGACTGGAGCACTTATGGGTGACCCTTGATAAACTGTTCAAACTTACAGACAATAGTGCTAGTAGTAATGATAGTTGCTAGCTAGAAGAGAATTAATGAGCTGCTTGAATACCCTCAGGTCTCAGCAACAGTACAGGACCAGCTGCAGGAGGAGGCTCATGATCCACAGAGGCTGATGGAGAACATCAGGGAGTTGGCACACCACTTGTATATGAATGTAGGTGCTTGTGTAGCACATTTCTGTGTTGTGTGTCTGTAGTGGTAGCTTCTTCTTGGGTTCAAGATGTATTCAACATTTAATTTAGTCAGTATGAAAATGCTGCTTTAGAGATGTGAAAAAAAAAAAAATGCTTAAATGCTGGAACCTTATCATGAGAAATCTCTGGTATAAAACTGGGTTTATAACTAGAGCTATAAGTGATGGTGGGGGAAGGCAGACAGAGAGAGAGAGAGATGAGAAATCTCTTAGAGAAATCTGGGTTTGCTGTAGGTGATGGTGGGGGAGGGCATAGAGAGAGTGAGAGATGAGAAATCTCTGAGATAAATCTGGGTTTACCCTAGAGGTATAGGTGATGGTGGGGGAAGGCAGAGAGAGATGAGAAATCTCTGAGATAAATCTAGGTTTACCCTAGAGCTATAGGTAATGGTGGGGGAAGGCAGAGAGAGAGAGAGCTGAGAAATCTCTGAGATAAATCTGGGTTTACTCTATAGCTATAGGTGATTGTGGGGGAAGGCAGAGAGAGAGAGCGAGAGATATGATAAATCTTGGTTTACCCTAGAGCTGTTGGTGATTGTGGGGGAAGGCAGAGAGAGAGAGAGAGAGATGAGAAATCTCTGAGATAAATCTGGGTTTAGCCTAGAGCTATAGGTGATTGTGGGGGAAGGCAGAGAGAGAGAGAGAGAGATATGATAAATCTTGGTTTACCCTAGAGCTGTTGGTGATTGTGGGGGAAGGCAGAGAGAGAGAGAGAGAGATGAGAAATCTCTGAGATACATCTGGGTTTACCCTAGAGCTATAGGTGATTGTGGGGGAAGGCAGAGAGAGAGAGAGATGAGAAATCTCTGAGATACATCTGGGTTTACCCTAGAGCTATAGGTGATTGTGGGGGAAGGCAGAGAGAGAGAGAGATGAGAAATCTCTGAGATAAATCTGGGTTTACCCTAGAGCTATAGGTGATTGTGGGGGAAGGCAGAGAGAGAGAGAGAGATGAGAAATCTCTGAGATAAATCTGGGTTTACCCTAGAGCTATAGGTGATGGTGGGGGAAGACAGAGAGAGATGAGAAATCTCTGAGATAAATCTGGGTTTACCCTAGAGCTATAGGTGATGGTGGGGGAAGGCAGAGAGAGAGAGAGAGAGAGAGATGAGAAATCTCTGAGATAAATCTGGGTTTACCCTAGAGCTATAGGTGATGGTTGGGGAAGGCGGAGAAAGAGATGAAAAATCTCTGAGATAAATCTTGGGTTACCATAGAGCTATAGGTGATGGTGGGGGAAGACAGAGAGAGAGAGAGATGAGAAATCTCTGAGATAAATCTAGGTTTACCCTAGAGCTATAGGTGACGGTGGGGGAAGGCAGAGAGAGAGAGAGAGAGAGAGAGAGATGAGAAATCTCTGAGATAAATCTGGGTTTACCCTAGAGCTATAGGTGATGGTGGGGGAAGACAGAGAGAGAGATGAGAAATCTCTGAGATAAATCTAGGTTTACCCTAGAGCTATAGGTGATGGTGGGGGAAGGCAGAGAGAGAGAGAGAGAGAGAGAGAGAGAGATGAGAAATCTCTGAGATAAATCTGGGTTTACCCTAGAGCTATAGGTGATGGTGGGGGAAGACAGAGAGAGATGAGAAATCTCTGAGATAAATCTAGGTTTACCCTAGAGCTATAGGTGATGGTGGGGGAAGGCAGAGAGAGAGAGAGCTGAGAAATCTCTGAGATAAATCTGGGTTTACTCTATAGCTATAGGTGATTGTGGGGGAAGGCAGAGAGAGAGAGAGAGAGATATGATAAATCTGGGTTTACCCTAGAGCTATAGGTGATTGTGGGGGAAGGCAGAGAGAGAGAGATGAGAAATCTCTGAGATAAATCTAGGTTTACCCTAGAGCTATAGGTGATGGTGGGGGAAGACAGAGAGAGATGAGAAATCTCTGAGATAAATCTAGGTTTACCCTAGAGCTATAGGTGATGGTGGGGGAAGGCAGAGAGAGAGATGAGAAATCTCTGAGATAAATCTGGGTTTACCCTAGAGCTATAGGTGATGGTGGGGGAAGGCAGAGAGAGAGAGATGAGAAATCTCTGAGATAAATCTAGGTTTACCCTAGAGCTACATATGGTGGTGGGGGGAGATAGAGATAGATGAGAAATCTCTGGTGTAAATCTGGGTTTACCTTAGAGCTATATGTAGTGGTGGGTGGAGGCAGAGAGAGAGAGAGAGAGAGAGAGAGAGAGATGAGAAATCTCTGGTATAAATACGGGTTTGAGATGAGTTAAGTCAAGAACCGACATAATTGCACTCAGGACATTCCCATAAGTGCTCCGCGCCCTTGATCAACAGCCAGTGAAGAGTCATACTACTACTCGTTTCCACCGATATCTGGTTTACCCTAGAGCTGTATGTGGTGGTGGGGAGAGGGGGGGGAGGCAGAGAGACATGAGAAATATCTGATATAAATCTGGGTTTATCCTAGAGCTATACATATTGATATACTATTGTCTTATATCATGTTTCTCCCTGTTGGTGTATACTATTGTCTTATATCATGTTTCTCCCTGTTGGTGTATACTATTGTCTTATATCATGTTTCTCCCTGTTGGTGTATACTGTCTTATATCATGTTTCTCCCTGTTGGTGTATACTATTGTCTTATATCATGTTTCTCCCTGTTGGTGTATACTATTGTCTTATATCATGTTTTTCCCTGTTAGTGTATACTATTGTCTTATATCATGTTTCTCCCTGTTGGTGTATACTATTGTCTTATATCATGTTTCTCCCTGTTGGTGTACACTATTGTCTTATATCATGTTTCTCCCTGTAGGTGTAAGCTATTGTCTTGTATCATGTTTCTCCCTGTTGGTGTACACTATTGTCTTATATCATGTTTCTCCCTGTTGGTGTATACTATTGTCTTATATCATCTTTCTCCCTGTTGGTGTATACTATTGTCTTATATCATGTTTCTCCCTGTTGGTGTATACTATTGTCTTATATCATGTTTCTCCCTGTTAGTGCATACTATTGTCTTATATCATGTTTCTCCCTGTTGGTGCATACTATTGTCTTATATTATGTTTCTCCCTGTTGGTGCATACTATTGTCTTATATCATGTTTCTCCCTGTTGGTGTGTACTATTGTCTTATATCTTGTTTCTCCCTGTTGGTGTATACTATTGTCTTATATCATGTTTCTCTCTGTTGGTGTATACTATTGTCTTATATCATGTTTCTCCCTGTTGGTGTATACTATTGTCTTAAATCATGTTTCTCCCTGTTGGTGTATACTGTCTTATATCATGTTTCTCCCTGTTGGTGTATACTGTCTTACATCATGTTTCTCCCTGTTGGTGTATACTATTGTCTTATATCATGTTTCTCCCTGTTGGTGTATACTATTGTCTTATATCATGTTTCTCCCTGTTGGTGTATACTATTGTCTTATATCATGTTTCTCCCTGTTGGGATATACTATTGTCTTATATCATGTTTCTCCCTGTAGGTGTAAGCTATTGTCTTGTATCATGTTTCTCCCTGTTGGTGTACACTATTGTCTTATATCATGTTTCTCCCTGTTGGTGTATACTATTGTCTTATATTATGTTTCTCCCTGTTGGTGTATACTATTGTTTTATATCATGTTTCTCTCTGTTGGTGTATACTATTGTCTTATATCATGTTTCTTCCTGTTGGTGTATACTATTGTCTTATGTCAGTTTTCTCCCTGTTGGGGTATATTATTGACTTATGTGTCATCATAGTTATCATTTGAACCCATTCTCTCATAGCCAGTTGTTACTTTATTTCTATCAGTTATTCTTTTAACCATTTATCCTATGCAGTTCTTAGTTGTAACTCCTTCTGAAGCAGAATTTGTTGTTTCAAAGTAACAGGGACATGTAGAGTTGAGAAGAGACAATGTGTTGATAATGTGCTAACTTTTACCAGGAGTGCACAAACCAACAGCCATTTGTACCCTTGGTGCTGGAGCCAGCAGAGGGCATATATACCAGAATTAACCAACCCCCATTCCCTGTGCTGGATGGCACTGTTGTCCAGGATGTAATAAATGAAGGACTTAATAATAACAGTTCCAAACGGTAAGTTCATTGTCATATGTTTATTTCTTGTCATTAGCTTTGCTGTTTAACAGTAGATAGTACTACCTGCTTTCTGTCCACACCCAATGTTGAGCAGCGTTCACCAAACCCAACACCCTATATTGTGACAGTGGCTTCGGGAGGAGGAGCACAATTGGGAGGGTACAAGCCTTATTCTAGTGCAAGGAAATACAACCTAAAGACTAAATGTCATGGTAGGGCAGACCAGGCCCTTATCCTTGGTCAGAAACTGGTCTAGGATCAAAGCTCCGACAAGCAGACAGTTAGAGCATTTTTTGTTGATCTGGCAGCTTTTGCAGCTTGTCTTGTTTCAGATGTATAGGTGTTACCTTTCCTCTGGAGTGAACTAGGCAGGCCAAGAGAGGGCTCATACTGCATGGGCAACACATAGTCTCTATAATTCACCCCACTCTTTTTGCTGTGGAGAGGTATAAATCGTTCCTGGTCTTAACTAATCTTGGAATCAAAGCAAGAGACAGCAGTTACGGGTTATATGTCTTTGTCATTTGGCATAGACAAGGGCACCACGGGTTGCCTCTGATGGTGGGAGGCACATTCAAGTGTCACTGATCAGTTACCTCCTACCTCAAGCTGGGTAGCTAGTTAGTTAGATAGTCGATAGATCATCCTCATTGCACATTGCACCATTCAGTCCATAAGTGCTCGGATCCCCTCCTCAGCAAATCCCGCAGCGTGTAGCGGCTAACGACACCAGTTCTGTGTTGGTTTATCAATCTTCTTTGGCTTCCTATGTAGTGTTCTTGTTTGGCCACACCTCTTTTAATTTGCTGTTCTCGCAGTCTGGCCATGGTTGTAGATTCGCAGTCATCACTTGGTTCTCGCAAACGTCTTACTTCTCGTAGCACATTCAGAATGTCTGCCTGGTCCATGGCGCGTCCGCCCTCCACAGTAGCCTTACCTGCGAGCTTGTCAGCCCGCTCATTTCCTTGTACTCCCGCATGCCCTGGCACGAAGATGAAACTAATCTTTGCCAGCCGAGACCGCTCCAGAGACAGCAACCACTCTCTTCGGATCCACCCCATCTCTATCCTCTTGAGCATGCTCATTGAGTCGCTAAGGAAACATGCCCTAGTGAATGTCTGTGTCTCGAGCCATGTTATTGCTTTACTTACTGCCATGACTTCCATAGTCAGGCTACTTGTGGTCTCAACAAAAGCACCAGAGTCCTCCTTCACAATTCTCCCTGAGCCGTAAAGGCCCATGAGCTTCTCACATGTCGGACGACCGACCCATCTGTGTAAATGACAGCATCACCATCTAACGAATTCTCGAAAATCAACGCTTGTACTTCCGCCTCCACAGCAGCCGGATTTTCTTGTCTGCATTTTCTGTCTAGTTGGATGCAAACTGAAAAGGACGTACAGAAATCTGTTGGCACTTGTACCCACTCCTCGCCAGGTTCTAAGTCCTCCAGTGAACACACCTATTGAAGAATGTGTTCCGCTTGACCCATCCATGACCTACCTCTATTTAACCTGCTGCCCTTTCAGCTTCCTAATTTCACTATGCAGTGGATGTTGTGTGTTTGCGTTAACTCTGAGGTAGGCACGTGCTCTGCAAATTTGTATTCTGTCTTCAATGGTTGGAAAATCAAGAAGGTAGCGCATCGCCCTGCATGCTGTATCTCTTGTACATCCAAGAATAATGCGCATAGCTTCGTTCTGTATCCTTTCCATCCTTTCTATCTGCTTACGGCTGAGAGTCAGGATCGCCATCGCATACTCAAAAACAGACATGACCAGCCCCTCGTATAGAAGACATAGATGGCGCTGCTCACAGTTTGCTGCCGCCATCACCCGCATCGCAGCCAAACCCCGCTTGGCCTTTGTTATCACCTGGTCTATGTGATCATCATAAGCAAGGCTTCGATCAAAACGTATTCCCAGGTAATTCATTGCCTGCGTTCTTTCCACAGTCTCTGAACACAGATTAACAGATGGTGGAGTGTTGACAATATGATTATTCAAAGAGAACCATGTCACTGTTGCCTTTGTTGGGTTGACCATTGCCCCAGCATCAACACACCATGTACCTATGCGTTTGAGTTCAGTTTGCAGTTCCACAGCAACCTGATCTCTATCCTTACCCTGACGATACACTAAAACATCGTCGGCATATGACAATGTCCTCCCCGGTCCAGTGATCTGCTCGCTGGTGATTCTCACAGTGTAGGCGTTGAACAGCACCGGAGATAATGGTGATCCCTGTGGTAGGCCAGGATATATTGTTGTTGGTTCCGAAGTCCAACTGCCACATCTAAAAACTACTTTCCGTTGGAAGAGGGCTGCAGCGATCCAACTAAGGAGGAAAGGACTTATCTTGAGTTCAAGAAGCTGAAGCATTAGAAAATCCAATGGTACTCTGTTGTACGCGTCCTCAAGATCAATCGCTGCAGCAAAGGTTTCAATGCCTGAGTGGAAACCTTCATAAACATCATGGGCAAAAACTGCTGCATTGGTCCAGGTTTCTCTTTTGGGACGGTACCCTCCCAGGGTAGGTGGGAAAACACCTTGCCTTCTCTAGCTGGCTTGATATTTTTCTGGCAATTAACTTCTCCAGCAGCTTGCCTATTGTATTCTGCATGGTTATTATTCGATATCCCTGAATTTTTGTGTGGTCTTTGTCAGGCTTCGACAAGTGAATCAGATAGCTGTGTAACCACTCCTTCTTGATGCTAGCACTCCCGACACTGTTGTTGTATATGTCTGCTAGTTTTTCTAGCTCGTTGTCGGTACACCTATTGATGTCGTCATATCTTATGCCATCTGGCCCTGGAGCGCTGTTTTTTGATCGTCGAAGCACAGCCTTGATTTCTTTCACTGTCACTGTGTCTTCATCCGAAATGTTCTGGGCCTTGCACCTGTCTGAGGTGACCTCCTTGGCAAGATTTCGGCCTCTCATGTCTGTCTGGTTGCTCTGCTCTAGATAGCGTTCGAAGAGGGCTTTGCCCTTGTTCTCGTCAGTCCTCTGCCAGATGAGGTCAGCACCTTGGAAGTCAGAAATTCTCTTATTCTTGACTACCCCACTCATGCTTTTATGTAGTCGCCAGAACAATTTCAGTGACTTGTCTGTGCTTACTCTTTGACATACCTCTGCCCATTTTTCACTTTTTACCACCTTAACCAGTGTTTTGAAATAGCTTTCTTTTGTGTGCATCTCTCTTTCTAATTGCATGCAGGGATTAGGATGGGCAACTCTGTTCTTCTTGGCGTTTTGCCATTTTCTTACAGCACTACGCTTATCCATCCAGGCCTTCTCCACCTCAAAATTACACCAGCTGCTCCCAGCTTTTTTCCCTGCCCTGAAACTTTCTGCGCTTGTCACGCCTTATTTTACTCACCACATCTTGCTCTGTACTGTCATACTGGATAGTCTTGACCGTTGACTTGTGCTGCCTATTTCTGCTTTTCTCCACCAATATGCTGCAAGGGTGGTGGTCGCTGCCGTGGTGCCCTAAGACACCCCATCTACACACTATAGTGAGTGCAGGAGAAACCAGCACCAGATCAATAGCACTGTCCTCATCACCTGGGCGGCTTGCTGTCCTGGTGACACAGCCACTGCTGATACAAACCAGGTCAATGGTTTCAAGTGCAGTCTCAGCCCCTCCCCCTGTGTGTTGGAGGTCATGTTTCCCCATGATCTGCCTTTAGTGTTGAAATCACCACAGAAAATCTTCGTGACTTAATGTCACTAAAGCACTGCCACTTTGGGAATCCACACTCGCGTTACAGGCATAAACACGAATGGTGTTGAAAGCTGGGTAGTGAAAGCTGGGTAGCCCCCGGCCAATTGGGTGCTGATCCGCCACAACCTGCCTGCTTCAGTGAGTGCTTGGGGCTAGGACAAAATCACAGTGGGCTGTGAAACGGTACATCAGATACTAATACAGACAAATAGAAACCTCAAGCTACGACCAGCAACCTGGAACATAAGAACCATGTGTCCAGGATTTTTCACTGACCTTACCAATATTGACTACATGAGAGAAACGGCTGTGATTGATGCCAAACTCAATATCTTAATATCGATATTGCTGGCCTGCAGGAGTCTCACCTCGCTGAGGAAGGGTCACTCAGGGAAAACTATTACAGAAGTGTTTTGGAAGGGTAGAGGGTAAAAAGACAAAATAGACAACAGGGAGTGTGCTTTGTAGTGAAGTATTCACTATTGGGAATGATTGAAATTCCAGCTGGAGGTAATGAAAGACTATTATCGCTGTGCTTGGCAATCTTTTGTTTTTTGCCACATTATCACTACATACACACCGACACTCAATTACTCAGAAGATGTGAAGGATTCCTTCGATGAGGAGTTAGACTTTGCAATCAAAGCAGTTCCAAAATTCGACTACGTTTATATACTCAGTGATTTTAATGCTCATGTGGGGAAGGACTCGAGTTCATGGCCGATGCTCGATGCTTTGAGGAAAGGTGAGACGCACATATAATCAGATTGCTACTGGTACTATTGGGGTTGGAACTCTTCGCTGGCTTCTGAGGATGGGGACGGAGCGCTTATGGGAATGCCCTGAATGCTGTGGTGTCGGTTCTTAAATCAATCAATCAATCAATGTGTCTTGGAAAATACGTCAATAGGAGCAAGGATGAAAATGGACAAAGGTTTTTGGAACACTGCACCAGAAAAAACCTATGTTTAACAAACTTCGTTTTTTAAAGCAAAAGAGAATACATATATAAGAATACATGGAAACACCCTAGATCTGACCCTTGCATGATCAGGATGGTGAACATACATTCACTAACACTCAAATAGCGGCCTTTACCATACTCAGAGATTGAAGGCCAAGACCAAAAAGAGGGTATTGGTCAGAGAGTTGGTTTTTGTAGATGATGCTGCAATTACAACTCACTGTGAGGAAGAATTACAACGGCTTCTATCTGCTTGCCATGAATTCAGTTTAACAATTAGCAAAAAGAAGACACAGATTAAGGCGCAAATGGGGTACCATCGATCTTTATTGATCATGCAGAGCTGGAGATGGTTGACTTTTTCACATATCTAGAATTGGAGGTCAACAATAAATTATCCCTACATCAGGAAATAAACATCAGAATTGGTAAGGCAGCAACAACTAACAGGTTTACAAAGAGAGTCTGGGAAAACAAAGCTTACTGCCAAAACAAAAGCCCTAGTCTATCAAGCCTGTGTCTTTGGTACTTTATGGCAGTGAATCCTGGTAAACTTATTCACACCAAGACAAATGTTTAAACAGCTTTCATATGCGATGTCTGCAAAGCATACTTGGTATTAAGTGGCAAGAAAACATCATAAATACTGAAGTATTGGAAAGATCAGGTTGTGTGACAGTTTGTTCCATGCTCAGTCTTCATAGGCTTAGATGTATAGGACACATTAGGAGGATGGATGATGGTAGAATACCAAAGACATCTTTTGTGGTGAATTACAGACAGGCAAGAGATCTCAAGGTTGGCTTCTACTACGATACAAAGATATGTGTAAGCAGGACATTAATGATATAGGCATTGATATTGCACCTTGGGAGCAGTCACTGTTGATCATGTTGCATGGAGGAAGAATATCATAAATGTAATAACAACAAAGGAAAAAAATGATTGGAAATAGGGCAGACACTGAGCATATGAGATGTCAGATGGTGCATGATGGTGGAAATGACAATGTGTTCACAAGCTTCCATTGTGGATAAACACCTACTGCCAAATTGGTCTGTTCAATTACATTTGCTACCACCATGGGTTAGTTAGTTAGTTAGTCGCGGTTCCAACTTCACAGCAACGGGTCGTCCCCATTATGCTCCGTTCCTGTGCCAGTGAATATCACATAAAACGCTCTCCACTGCCCAATTTGAAAAGTGGAAAAGACAGGAGTCTCGACAAACAACTTCCCTCACAGATACACTGTGCATAATGCCGCCGCCAGAATGTCAACACAATAGTCCCCCACGAAACATCCAGTTTATCTCTGATGGAATCGGCAGTCATTTTCTTATCTGGATGTTTCCTAGATGTTCACCCACACAGTCCACGAAAATACAGTTCATCATCGATGGCAGCGGCAGTCAACCAGAAGCCCAGCAGCCACGCATTTCTGCATAAGGCAAAAACCGGTCAACTCTGGGACATAGCCAGCTGCCATCGCTTCGAACATGCAGTCACGTCCCAAAAAACCTCGGGCAGATTCAAAAGCATTTCACACGAAACTCACAGCTCACAGTGTCGCGCCACGCACTCACTCAGTAGCAGGGCGACAGAACCATCAAGCCTCCTTAGTTGCCTCTTACGACATGCGTGGTAGGCTACAGTGATGCTATTCTTTGCTTCCCTTATGGGCCCTGGCAACACACGGGAGTACCACCATGGGTTTAGTTGTTATGCCTATTTTGAAATTAGATAGTTTGACACGGTTCCAACTTCACGGCAAAGGGTCGTCCCCATAATGCTCCATTCCTGTGCTTGTGAATATTGCGCAAAATGCTCCTCACTGCCCCATGTGAAAAGTGGAACAGACAGGAGTCTCGACAAGCCAACAGCTCGCACAAGGTATACTATGCATAAGGCCGCTGCCAGAATGCCAAAACAAAAGTCTGTCCCAAAAAATACAGTTCATCATCGATGAAAGCAGCAGTCACTAGGAAACCAGCAGCCACTCATTACTGCATAAGGCAACCTTAGTTTGTTGAAATACAGTGTAACAAACTATCATCTATCAAGATGGCCAGGTGCCAACAGTGGCACATTTTACTGCTGTTGTAACAGAGCACCATCTCTGTTAGTAGTTTGGGAGATAGTTGGTGTGAAATAGAAAAGGGTTTGGGAAATGAATAAGTGATAAATGATGCACGCGTGAGCACAATTTAACGAGTTATTAGGGAAGCTCATGCGTGACGTCGAGGGTAAACATAGGGCAGTCCAACTCAGCATTCTACTTAGCCAGAGGTGTTTCAACTTGTTGTATACGTTTTTATATCTGGACTAATAAACGGACACATATACACTTTGGTCGGAGCCTTGTCTTCATGTATTACAGTTGCCTTCAGTTATATTCAGACTGGCCATGATCTGTAACACTGTATACCAACCATAGCTGTATAACCAACCATGAGTGTCCTAGTTGTTTCTTGTTATGGGACAGCTCATGTTGGAATGTTAAAACTGTTGGCTTGTTTCTGGATTAATCTTCCCCATTTTGGCTGCTGAAGTCAGGAATTGAATATGAACCTGGTCATATGGACTTCAGCATGGAGTCCTCCAAATGACTCTGCTTGGAGCTGTACACACTTCTTCTAGTGGTCCTGCCAATGTTGGAAGCATTTCAGGAAGGCTTCTTTGGGAATGGAGTATGGCCTGGTCCTGTCATTCCACAATGTTTTCTTGTGACTCAAATGGGGTTTTCAGTTTGGGGAAGAGCCAAATATCACAGTGCCATGACGGGAGAGTATAAAAAGCCTGACGAAACTGAGGAATATTTGAAAGCGTGTTACTTTGCTTTACATTGACTTTCATTTTAGCTTTACTTGTGGATGAAAAATATGAACTTTGTTATTGTTAATCTGGTACATAATTGTCAACTTATAGCAGCCATAATGTATCTCAATCTGTTATTATAATAATGGTCTTGGGATCTTAGAATTAGTGATTATATTATACTTTAATTTTGATGATGTAAACATTGGTAGACCCCGAGGTAGGCCAAGAAGACGGTGGAGAGATAATATACATACAGATCTACAAGCACTTGGAATCAGCTACTGGCAAGAGAAGGTCCACCAGAGAGACGAATGGAGATGGCTTGTATATGAGCAAAGAACCTCAATGGCTCAGAATGCTGAAGAAGAAGAAAAAGAAGAAGAAGAAGAAGAAACAATGGTAAGCAAAGACTAGGACTGAAGTACTGAGACCAACTAGAAGAAACAGAATTCATGTCTGTTCCATGCCACTAGCATATTGTCAGTTAGTTGATTCTATTGTTCTCAATGAATATTTTAGCATTATTTTTAAACAATGTTAGGACATTATTTCTGGCCTATATTTCTTAAATTTTCTCAGTGCTCAAGGTTGGTAACTGCTACCACACTCTTTGGTACAGTTTGTCCATGAAATTTACAGAAATACTACAGCTCCTCATTGATAATCATGTAGAAATTAATACTGTTGAGAGTATAACTTGGAAATAACTGAAAGTGTAATCTTGTATACAGGCTAACAGAGAGAAATAATTCTGAACCAAACATAGGTCAACCCTTTAAGTGTGACACTGATATTTCTTCATTGTAGACTGGGAAGTTCACGGCCACAGAAGATGAGGATTGTGCCTGTGAGTGGGTCACATGGCTCCTGGAGTAGACAGAGAACTATAGAAAACAACACACGCAGGCTGGAAGTCGTGAAAAACTGTGTCAACCTAATATTTGATAACAAAATCACGGAGGCAGCGAAAGTGAGTTCTATAGCTGTTGTTGGTAAAATCTGAAATTACTGTAGTCTGTGGTTGTGGCACACATGAAATAGGTATGTTTTGTGATGTGTTTGTTCATGTTACTTTCTTTCTGTCATATTCCTGTACACATTGAATAGAGAATATGAACTTGTAATATGTTCACATGTTTTGGTCTTGTTCATGTTATCTTTTTTTAATCATATTTGTTTCCTTGTAGTGTGTTAAATCTGTGTTCCATACTTAATTCTCAATTTCAGAATAATCATCTGCCTACTTCTTACCCTCACCACACAACACATACTTTTTGTTCAGAAAAGAAGTCACATTCTTTTTTTGATTTGTGAATTTCATTATTGTAGATGTACATGGCCGGTCTCCCTGGCGAAGGTGTTATTGACTTTCTCCGTAATCCCATATATCCACGTGGGGTAATACAGCTGCGTGAGATTCGATAGCGGATCGCGTCGAATTGGTTCCCATATGGGGGTATGTGAGCCGGTCGCTCAGAAAGCAATGGCAAACTACTGAGCATAATCTTGCCATGACATCAACAACAGCAGTACAATTTTGGTTTTGACAGCGATGTCCTGTACATAGGATATGCAACCAAAAACAATGTACATGATCATTGTACGTATTTTGTGCTTGATACTCTCTTTTTGTGTTTGTAAGCATTGCACTTGGTATGAATATTTGAATTTTATCTGTAGTAATATGAATGTGAAAAATGTGGATTTTTAATTGTAATTTTATGCTTTTTAATCCTTTTTTATTTTTAATAAAATCATGTTAAATGGCAGAAATTAACTACAGTATGAGAATTATGCTCAACTTCTTTACTAGCTTCTTCATATTTGTCCTGATCTTTGGCTTTCAAAGCTCTGGCTTTGCTATTGTTTAAATACGCTTTCTTGCTTGTCTTTTCTTCTGTCTTCTTTAAAGGTTTTCAGCATTCAATCAATCAATCAGGTGCCGCCTCCACAGTGAAGGTTGGCTGCAGTGGATCTCCAACACTGTCTGTCTCTTGCCTTGACTGTAACATTCTGTCAGGCTGATGTTCGTCCATCTCTTGATGTTATCCTCCCACTTGTATCGTTGTCTACATCTTGCTCGCTTGCCCTCAACCTTGCCTTCCAGTATGGTTTTTATAAGAGTATCATGTCTTTTAACGTGGCCACAATATTTCACTTGTCTCCTCTTTATTTCTTTCATCAACTCTCTCTTCATTCCCAGTTTTTCTAGGACCTCTGCATTTGATTGTTTTTGTTTCCATGAAATACGACCTATTCGTCTGTATATCCACATTTCCAGGGCTTCTATGCAACTTTCTAGTTACTTGTTCAATGTCCAGGCTTCCGAGCCATACAGTAGCGTTGAATATACGTAGCATTTGACAATTCTCATTTTTAATGCGTTATTAATCTCTTTAGATGTTAATACTGATTTCATGCCGTTGAAAGTATTTTTCGCCATTCCTATTCTCTTTTTGGTATCCATTTTACTTCTGCCATCATCTGTTATTATATGTCCAAGATAAGATAAACTTGTTACTTGTTCTAGTGTCTGCCCGTTTACTGTGATGTTCATTGATGACCTTTCCTTTTCACTGCTAATTATCATAGTTTTTGTTTTTTGGATGTTAATATCTAAGCCACATTTCAGCATTATCCATGCTTTATGATTTATTTCTCTTTGTCAAGGACTTCTAAACATGATTCCCTCCAAATTCTTTTACTCAACTGCCAGTAACTCCCGTACTCACTTCACCTATCACCTATTATAGGGCCTGGTATTTATTTGAGACTGTGACAGTGAATTGTTCCTTAATTTCCCAATTCCTGAGGTATCCAACATTCTATAAGTTTCTGTGTTTATGGGATGATATGTTTCTCCTGAGCTTGTCCTTGCCTGTCCTTTGATGCCCAGCTGTTTGAGTATGTCATACACGGAATGTGAGACTAGACCGCCTGACAGAGTACCCTTCCTGTCTCAGACTTGCGACTTGTCTGACAGTGTACCCTTCCTGTCTCAGACTTGCGACTTGTCTGACAGTGTACCCTTCCTGTCTAAGACTTGCGACTTGTCTGACAGTGTACCCTTCCTGTCTCAGACTTGCGACTTGTCTGACAGTATACCCTTCCTGTCTCAGACTTGCGACTTGTCCGATAGTGTACCCTTCCTGTCTCAGACTTGTGACTTGTCTGACAGTGTACCCTTCCTGTCTCAGACTTGTGACTTGTCCGATAGTGTACCCTTCCTGTCTCAGACTTGTGACTTGTCCGATAGTGTACCCTTCTTGTCTCAGACTTGCGACCAAGTCACTGTACTTCCCCATCTTGTACGTGTGCTGTTCTCCTGGATTCTCGACTCATATGAAACGGTCAGCTCAATCAGTGTTAGCTGCTGAACAGACAAGGAATGAAGTACAATGTCAAGTTGCAATTAAAACTGTTGGATTACTGCCGGATACGTCCCACTGCTCTTCAGGTCAAGAACATTTTAAAAAATAGAACTTATCTGTTTTTGCAGTATAGTGCTACCTTTGCCAGATCTGGAACTTGAGCACTAAGGGTTTGCTGGAAATGTGGTTGATTCTTTACTATGAAAGTGTCACATAAGTATCCCCTATCACTTGAACCTCTGATCTCTTGGGTAATGTGATCAGATCCCTAGCAGTCTTGTATAAAAGTGAAACTTTTTGTCAAATGGTGTAAAGATATATATTTCTTACTGACACATTCATATTTGCCAGATGTTCCCAGCTGTTCTACGAGCACTCAAATCTAAAGTGGTTCGTTTAGCGCTGACACAGGAACTGGGAGAGCAGGTGCGCAACAACAGAGCCATGCTGGAGCATCAGCAGTTTGATCTGGTTGTGCGACTGCTGAACTGTGCTCTGATGGTAAGTGTTGCTATGTAGATGAGATGACAACAAGCCAAGTTTCCCTTTTTAACTTGTTAATATTAACATTTTCAAATCACTTGGGAACTTGCGACTTGAGTTGGTAATCAAGTTGGTAATCTGAATCATCTTTCAGGTGGTTCTGGATACTCTGAACCCCACTTGGTTCTGTAATTGTCTATATATATAAAAGAGACTGTATGTATGTCCGTTCTTTATGTGTTCGTGAACGGTCCATCCGATTGAGATGAAATTTTCTACACGTTTTCTTTTAATTCCTGTGCAACTTTCTGTCGTTGTTTTTTAGTTTGTTTTTTTTTGGCTACTTACTAAAATTTAATATTTCATTTTTCATTATAATTTCTATATAACAAGGGGACTTAACTCTAGAAAAGTTTTTTCAAGGGGCATAACTTTTAATAACATTTCTATATACTTTATAGTCATATTGTTGCATCGTTTTCAAAGATTTATAAACTCTTTGTCTATAGTTATTTACAGGCATATGAGTTATAATAAATAATGATATAGTCTTTAAAGCATTTTCAAAGTTTTCTTAAAAATAATGCATAATGCATAATATTGTAACTCATCTTTTTATGCTTAAAGAAGTTATCTACAGTCATGTAGGTGATTAGAAACAGTTTTCATTAAAAAATAATATATGGTGTGTGGAAGGACATTCTTTTAAGTTACTTTGCACCAGGAGCAGGGCGAAGCCATGCCGGGTCAGATAGATAGACAGACAGACAGACAGATAGTCGGGAACGGGAGCTTATATGACTACTTATATGAATTAAATTAGATGCTCCCCACCAGGGACTAAGTGAAGCCGGGCCGGCTCAGACAGACAGACAGATAGTCGGGAACGGGAGCTTATATGACTACTTATATGAATTAAATGAGATGCTTCCCACCAGGGACTGGGTGAAGCCGGGCCGGGTCAGACAGACAGACAAACAAACAAGCAGACAGACAGACAGACAGATAAATAGATAGATAGATCCCCTCCAGGGACTGGACGAAGCCGGGCTGGGTCAGCTAGTTTCTTATAAATCTCTTGGCATAATCATGTTTGTATCAGGCTTAGACAGTCTTAAACTTTCCTTTGCCAATCTGTCAGAATCTTCACTTCCAGTTATGTTGCAATATAAGGAACACATAGGGCATATAAATGTACACATCTATAGATTCATCCTGTGTGTAATTCGGTATCAGTGTCACTCACTTCTTTTATTACAGAATGATTCCAGTCTTGATGAGAATGGAGTTGCTGCAGCCATACTGCCATTAGCTACAGCATTTTATAGAGCAAGTATCGTGTTTGTATTGTTTCATATATTTGCATATCATTTTAGTGCAGAGCATTGAGCGTCTTGTTTACTAGTAGTGTCATGTATCAGAAAACCTGAGAATAGTTTCACTAGAAAGGCCCCTGTCTGCAACCACAGCACATGAAATAGAAGAAAACCTACGACCACATGGAGAAGAGAATTAGAGACAGAAATGGCTGATACAGGGGAGAATGTGGCCAGAGCTGCATGAGAGATAGCTAAAGGGAGGAGGACTTGCAGTGAGTTGTTGAGTCTGTGCCCTAGTGGGGGAGACATGGTACGAGACATGTCCTCTAACATAGTCAGTCAAGTAAAGGACTCTTTTACATGCCTTGAGGTGTATTGGCCTAAAGGTGCTATCCCCAATTTGTGTAAACCGGTCAGTGTTCGGTGGACCATGTGGTCAGTATCATGCATAGGCCAGTCAGTGTTTGGTGGACCATGTGGTCAGTATCATGCATAGACTGGACAGTGTTCATGGACCATGTGATCTGTATCATGCATAGACTGGTCAGTGTTTAGTGGACCATGTGGTCAGTATCCTGCATAGTCCTGTCAGTTTGGTGGACCATGTGGTCAGTATCATGCATAGACTGGTCAATGTTTGGTGGACCATGTGGTTAGTATCATGCATAGACTGGTCAGTGTTTGGTGGACCATGTGGTCAGTATCATGCACAGTCCAGTCATTGTTTGGTGGACCATGTGGTCAGTATCATGCATAGACTGGTCAGTGTTTGGTGGACCATGTGGTCAGTATCATGCATAGACCAGTCAGTGTTTTGTGGGCCATGTGGTCAGTTTCATGCATAGACCGGTCAGCACTTGGTGGGACATGTGGTCAGTATCATGCATAGACCGGTCAGTGTTTGGTGGACCATGTGGTCAGTATCATGCATAGACCAGTCAGTGATCTGTGGACCATGTGATCGGTATCATGCATAGACCAGTCAGTGATCTGTGGACCATGTGGTCAGTATCATGCATAGACCGGTCAGCTCTTGGTGGGCCATGTGGTCAGTATCATGCATAGACCGGTCTGTGTTCAGTGGACCATGTGGTCAGTATCATGCATAGACCGGTCAGTGTTTGGTGGACCATGTGGTCAGTATCATGTATAGACTGGTTAGTTTCGGTGGACCATCTGGTCAGTATCATGCATAGACTGGTCAGTGTTCAGTGGACTACGTGGTCAATATCATGCATAGACCTGTAAGTGTTCGGTGGACCATGTGGTCAGTATCATGCATAGACCATCAGTGTTTGGTGGACTATGTGGTCAGTACCATGCATAGACAGGTCAGTGTTTGATGGAACATTTGGTCAGTATCATGCATAGACTGGTCAGTGTTTGGTGGACCATGTGGTCAGTATCATGCATAGACCGATCAGTGTTTGGTGGACCATGTGGTCAGTATCATGCATAGACTGATCAGTGTTCGGTGGACCATGTTATCAGTATCATGCATAGACCGATCAGTGTTTGGTGGACCATGAGGTCAGTATCATGCATAGACCGATCAGTGTTCTGTGGACCATGTTATCAGTATCATGCATAGACCGATCAGTGTTTGGTGGACCATGTGGTCAGTATCATGCATAGACCGATCAGTGTTCGGTGGACCATGCGGTCAGTATCATGCATAGACCGATCAGTGTTCGGTGGACCATGAGGTCAGTATCATGCATAGACCGATCAGTGTTCGGTGGACCATGTTATCAGTATCATGCATAGACCGATCAGTGTTTGGTGGACCATGTGGTCAGTATCATACCACCAGCTTAACTTCCCAGGAGATTTTTTGGAGCCCATTTTAGGCTGTTTCATCCTGAGAGCCTAGGTCAGCTTTTTAAATTCTCAATGGGGATTCGAACACATGATCACTGGGCTGGCCTGCAGGCATGCCACTGCACAGCTGCAGCTCTCCCAGGATTCATGGTGCTGTCAGTTTATAGTTAGTATTATTGTCAGCATACTACATTTCCAGTTGATATTTATTATCTTTTGTTCAGAGAGTCATGATTTAGTCTGTTTTCTAGTTTATGTTTGCTTACAGTCTTACAAGCAGTTTGTATGATTTATAACAATTATCAGTATTTATTTTATTTTCAAACGACTGTTTAAAACCTATGCCATTTTAAAGGGTCTTTTGAAGGAAAACAACCAAAATAACTATAAAAACAACTAAATTTCACAAATGTCTAATTTGAAAAATACTTTTCTTATTTATGACACACTCACGGTGTTATCATTGTTTTGTTGCACATTCAGTATACTTTTCCATGTATTCTTTTGCTTGGAAATGCTGATCCTGTTTGTTATCATTGCTTATGTTTACACTAGTGTCAGGCGACAATAGCCAGCATTGGTAGAGAACATAATGTGACGATTTGATGCACATTTGTGATCACATTGTTTTATTTGAGTTCTCAAAGATGAGTCTCTGCAAGGTTATTGGTGTATTTTTGTTTTGTTTTATAGATTTACTGCTGAGGCTAAAAACTAATGACAAATATGTCTTCTGGTGGATTTAGTTTGAGGAATCAAATCATTACAGTCCATACAACAATTGAATGTTAGTAATTAATAGCAATGTTCATGAACATTTTGCATACATTTTTACAAACTTTATATAGTTTTCTTTCTCTTAAATGGGGCTGTAAAGTACTGAAGAGTGAAAGCTATCATTATTGCCTCCACTCCATAAAGGCAAACTCTCAGCTGCATCTCCTAGTGGTAGAGAACATACAACACAGGAGGGCAGCAAACAACTCAGGGACCCAGTATCCATGAGTAAATTTAATAACTTTTAACCTAAGTAAAGTAGGACATTCACTGTCTTGACAGGCAGAAATTACAACCCAAGACAGAGATTACAAACAAATCGAATTGATTTGGAAGACAAAGGGAAATCACATTATTTTCCCAAGAACAAGTTTGTGAGTAGGTTGCATATCTGGAAGTGGAGGAGTGACAGGTTTAGGAACTTTATAACTCTTCAGGCTAAATAACCTGATATGACATGACAATGGGATCCTAATAATCTAGTGGTTAGTTCACTGACCTATCTGTACAGTAATAAACGGATGTGACAGTGGGCCCTGATAACCTTGTGGTTAGTTCACTGACCTATCTGTACAGTAATAAACGGATGTGACAGTGGGCCCTGATAACCTTGTGGTTAGTTCACTGACCTATCTGTACAGTAATAAACGGATGTGACAGTGGGCCATGATAACCTTGTGGTTAGTTCACTGACTTATCTGTACAGTAATAACCTGACATGACAATATTCTCTGACAATCTAGTAGTTCACTCACCTATCTGTACAATAGGACGCAGAGGTGTTTCCAAGGCACCAGGGCCAGGTTCTATACTGGCCAAGACCTTCTAGCATGTCCTAGTCGTGTGTCCTGGGCAACAGGTCCCTTTGGGGTCCTGGCTAATGTAGTAGGATCGCTGATTCTTCCAAAGTCGGAGAGTATCTGCCTGCACGGCGAGGAACCACCAGTCTCACAACAATAAGCCAGACATGGGACAACGGACACTCACGCAAACCTCAGTCCGGTATGACATCACTCTGATGTTGGACAACAGGATGTCTTCAAGCTGGAGTTCACAGCCGGTGAACGCAAGCATCTGTACAATAATAACCTGGATCAAATGACCTAAGAAAGAGTCCCTGACAAACTAGTGGTTTGTTCACTGATCTGTCTATTGCTTTGATCCTCTTTATCGTTAGGCAGAGTTGCATGTTTTCCAACCAGTATGACCCTTTGGTGGGCCCAGACTCATAAACTGGATATTGGAGTTTTGTGAAGGTGACTGAAATATCCATCCATCCATCATGTGCCATGCTAATAAGTGAGGGCAGTCATGACTCACCAGAGTCATGGATCTGTCTCGACCATGCCATGTGACCAAGCCATCCAGGTATTTACTTCTCGGTCTTCCCCTTGGTCTCTTCCCTTCGATCTCGCCAGTTGTCACCAAGTTCTCCAATTCATTTCTTCTCATAACATGCCCACACAATTTTGACTGTCTACGTCTAATGTCTCTAATCAGTTTACGATCTTCATTTGTTTCTTGAAGGACTTGTCATTGGTTTTTCTATCTGTTCTTGGTATTCTTTGCATTTTCCTCAGAAACCACATTTCCACAGCCATCAGATGTTTTTCAGCTTGTTTGCTCATTGTCCGTGCTTCACATCCATACAACAGTTAGCACTTCAACACTTTTTTTCTCGTTTCAATTGATATCTTTTTATTGGTCAGTATGTTTGTCATCTTGCCAAAGGCTACCTTCGCAATGGCAATTCTTGTTCTAATCTCTTCAAGGCATCTCCCATCAGATGTTATGATGACTGGCATAATGCTTACCCTATCACTGCACATGTGCCATTCTGTCATGGCAAATATCCATGATATGCTTTATGGCATGTAGATATACTTTACCTGATATGGTTTGTAGGTATGCCAGGTTTCTGTAGAAAAGCAGTCAGGATCAGGAAAAAATGTGTTGCATAAGTTTAACAATGTTCAAATTCTGAAACAGAAATTATGCCAGGGAGTGATTCAGTTTGCATACACCCTCATCCAAGAGCATGCCGTGTGGGAAAATCTGCAGTTTTGGGAGCAGTCATTTTACCAGGATGTCCAGTCACAAATACATCAGCTGTACTTGCCAATGGTATGTGTTGTTCACTTGAGAGTGGGTTGTCGATGGGGCTTAGGGGCTGACTAGCCTAGAGGTAACTGTGCCTGACACAAGCCTGGTTTGATTCACAATGTGCACAGTGTGGAATCTGACAGAAAATGGGAGGCTTGCTCCCCTCTGATCCCACACAGTGGATCAGACATAAAGCCTTCTCAGACCATGCTGAAATACTTGGAGAACCCATGTGCATGTCCCGCATGTTGAGACTCCCTGGACAGTTGGAGATCCAGCAGAACGGGTTGAATAGGCTACTTCCCTGGCTACATTTCAATATTGCAAACCTACTCACACAATTATGTTTATACTATGTGTGATTTTGTATATACAAATTTTAATCTGCACTGATGCTTCAGAGTTTGTTCACTTTTTTTTTCAAATTTTCCTTGTGGGACTAGAGCACTTTTGGAGCGATCATGTGCAATGAAAGTGATCCTGAACCACATCTAACCATCATGAGCCTTGCTATATTATATATATAGTCTGCACTCACACACATACACACATGCATATACACACACAAGGGTGCTTCAAATGAAAACCTAAAACTTATAGTTCCCTACATTTACTAAGAAAATTTGACACGCCGATGTATCATTTTGTTGGATCTAGTCGCCGTTGTGTTCAGTACAAGCCTCTCAGTGGCTACAACGTGTATGGGCTCTGGACAAGAATTCTTTTTGTTGTTTTCATTTATAATCAGCCACTCATACACCAGCTCTGAAAGTTATTACTCTCATCACTTCATTCAGGAATACAAAGAGGTAGAAAATCACATGAAGATAGGTCTGATGAGTGCACAGTGGATATGGAGAGTACTTAAAGTTTAGGTCCGCGATGGTTGCACTTTTGTACAGGCAGTATGGGGCAGAGCATTTTCAAGTTACAACAAGAGGCATGTACTGAGATGTTCACGTCATTAGGATATGGTTGAGGGTCTGAGATGATTCCTGATTAGATCTGTGTACATGGCACTGGTGATAGTGTTCCTTCTGGGTATCATCATCATCAAGTGCCTTGCCTGCTGGCGTAGGTGTTCATGACTCTCCTCAGGTCTCGGCCTTTGGTGTTCTGGATCAACTCTGCTGATGATATTCCTCCATGCCACCATTTCAATCTGTCCAGCATAATTTCTCTTGGTCTGCCTCTGCCTCTCTTCCCCTCGATCTTTCCAGTTGTCATGATGTTCTCTAATACCTCTCTTCTCATCACATGACCAAAGAAAGCTGTTTTGTCTCTTTCTTACTGTTGTATATAATGTTTTAGTTTCATTAGCCTATTTCAGACAATCATTGTTAAATACTCTGGCAGTCCAAGGAATTTGCAACATTCCTCTCAGGAACCGCATCTCTGTTGCTTATAATTTCTTCTGAACCCTTTACAGGGCAGACATTTGTCTGTTTTGTAGCCCTGAACAGGCAGGAAGAATTTTGAGGTTCGGTAAAATTTCAGGTTACGTTAGTAAAATCATCACATAAAAGGTGTTAGTCAGCCGATTTTACTTAAATAAAACACAAAATGAAGTAAAAAGCATGCAGAGTGTTTTACTCACGTGAATTTCCTGGTAATCCACACATGAACACAAATATTTACAAAATACAACATATTGTTTGTGATTGTCAGTCATTTTTGATATGCACTTTCTGGGATTTCATCACGTTTAGTTAGGTTTCTTCAGCAGTTTTTTTATTTGCTGCTGCAATTTATATGTTTATCGGGATGTTTATTTTTTTTATTTAAAATGTTTGTCTGTCATCTCTCCTGCTGACAGCTGTTAGATGATTACAGGCGACTGTTTCGTGGTCTGCACGGTATCTCCAGTAACTAATTCTCTGCAAAGGGTGCTGAATATAAAGTTGAAATCTGGCTACATATTGGTATATGTTGCTTCTGTCATGATTCCTTGGTAGAATCTATGTGTATAATGGCACAATCATTGAACCCTTAACTAGGCAATGACTCTGTGCCAGTATATTGTTGCTGTTTGGTTTCTTTAGGTTAATTTGTTTTCAGATTTGTAGATCAGTTTGAATTTGTGAGAAACTTGACTACTCATATGAAGACCTGCCAGTTTGCGCCCACACTCACAATGTAATGGCCAAGCCTGAGTTCACTGACCACCACACATATTTACTGCTGAATGTATCATGCTTGTGAGATATTTGTGACATCTATCTAACTGTTAACTGACATTATGTGTTGTGTATTCTACTGGCTGACCAAGCCTGAGTTCACTGACCACCACACATATTTACTGCTGAATGTATCATGCTTGTGAGATATTTGTGACATCTATCTAACTGTTAACTGACATTATGTGTTGTGTATTCTACTGGCTGACCAAGCCTGAGTTCACTGACCACCACACATATTTACTGCTGAATGTATCATGCTTGTGAGATATTTGTGACATCTATCTAACTGTTAACTGACATCTATGTGTTGTGTATTCTACTGACTGACCAAGCCTGAGTTCACTGACCACCACACATATTTACTGCTGAATGTATCATGCTTGTGAGATATTTGTGACATCTATCTAACTGTTAACTGACTCTATGTGTTGTGTATTCTACTGGCTGACCAAGCCTGAGTTCACTGACCACCACACATATTTACTGCTGAATGTATCATGCTTGTGAGATATTTGTGACATCTATCTAACTGTTAACTGACATTATGTGTTGTGTATTCTACTGGCTGACCAAGCCTGAGTTCACTGACCACCACACATATTTACTGCTGAATGTATCATGCTTGTGAGATATTTGTGACATCTATCTAACTGTTAACTGACTCTATGTGTTGTGTATTCTACTGACTGACCAAGCCTGAGTTCACTGACCACCACACATATTTACTGCTGAATGTATCATGCTTGTGAGATATTTGTGACATCTATCTAACTGTTAACTGACATTATGTGTTGTGTATTCTACTGACTGACCAAGCCTGAGTTCACTGACCACCACACATATTTACTGCTGAATGTATCATGCTTGTGAGATATTTGTGACATCTATCTAACTGTTAACTGACATTATGTGTTGTGTATTCTACTGGCTGACCAAGTTGGTGGTCTGGATTCAGTTTCTAGTCATGGCAGGACTTGTATCTGACCACCGCAGCTCTGAAGTTGACCTGACTAAAAAAATGGGCAACAGATAATTTTCAGCTCTCTGGAAATCATCTGCAATCGAAAAGAAGCAAGTAAACAATCTGAATACAGCATCTCATAACACTGTGACCTAGTATCGGTGAAGGCCAAACACTTCGTGGCCCTACTGACGGAATCTGCCATGTGAGATGACCTTTAGCTTGTGCTCTACAGTGGCAAACTACTGAACATATAATTGCCTTGACAGTCGACCTGGGCTTGGTTGATTACCATGTCCAGCACAGGACTGCAACATTTTTAACGCTCGCAAATTTGACAGTAAACTGCGCTGAATCATAACAGTGAGAATAAAACAACTTGGATTTAAGAAAACAAAGGATGCACAGATGCCATTTTTGCTCTTAGAAAACTTATAGAAAAATCAATCGAATTCAGTGGAACACTCTACTTAGCCTTTGTTGACCAAGAAAAGGAATTTGATAGATTAGATAGAAACAAGTTGTGGGAAATCCTTAAACAATATTTAGTGAGTATACATCTAACAAACCTATGTAGAAGCTTATACAACAACAGTGAATGCATAGTGGGGCAACTGGAGGACACTCAGAACCCTTCACCATAAGATCTGGAGTACGACAAGGTTGTGTCTTGTCCCCTCTCTTGTTCATAACATATATAGACAACATATGTAAGGAAACCAACCAAACAGAGACCGCAAGAATACCGCATGACGAGAACACAGAAGAAGAACCATCTGCAAATCTAACCATTAAAGAACTCCTGTTTGCGGACGACCAGGCACTAATAGCAAAATCAGAAGCTGAATTACAAGGCCACATGAATAGTCTAAACGAAATGTGTAGGGAATATAACATGAAAATTTGCACAAGCAAAACAGAGGTAATAACTATAACTAAAGAAGAAAAAACAACAACAGTTCACCTAAACGAACATCCCTTGAAACAAGTAAAGAGTTTCAAGTACCTAGGAAGTATAATATCATCAAATGGCAGATCAGAAGACGAGATCGAAAATAGATGCAATAAGGCAAACCAACTCATTGGACAAATGGCACCAATACTAATGAACAAACATGTATCAATAACTACTAAGAAAGCACTTTACAACACAATCTTCCTACCAACTTTATGCTACCAATGCCAAACCTGGACAATGACAGGAAAAGAGAAAAGAAAAATCATAACAACAGAAATGAAATTCCTGAGAAGAATACTCAACATATCAAGAAGAGATAAGATCAGAAATGAAGAAATCAGGACTAAAGTAGGGGTTATAGCAGCACTAGACTTTATTAGAAGGCAGCAAGTCAAATGGTTTGGCCGTGCAAGTAGGTTGCCATTCAACAGCATACCACAACAAGCAATGATGTACAGACCAGATGGAAACAGAGGAAGAGGCCGACCACATAAATGTTGGACGGAGGGAATAGCAGAGTCCATGGGAATATCGATACACGAAGCCCATAATTGGGCACTCTCACGTTGTTTATACTTCACCTCGACACCACAAGGTACAAGAGAAACATGATGAGATGAGATGAGACTGCGCTGTCATGTCCTGAGCATGGTCGGACGTGGGTCGACAACTGGGCTCATTGCTGGCCAAAACGAGGTCAAGACTGATCACCTATTCTCCTTGTTCTCGGCCTACAAAATGTGAAGGTGCTATCACACCACACACCCAGAATGAGGTCAAGACTGGCCACCTATTCTCCTTGTTCTCGGCCTACAAAATGTGAAGGTGCTGTCACGCCACACACCCAGAATGAGGTCAAGACTGATCACCTATTCTCCTTGTTCTTGGCCTACAAAATGTGAAGGTGCAGTCACATCACACACCCAGAATGAGGTCAAGACTGATCACCTATTCTCCTTGTTCTTGGCCTACAAAATGTGAAGGTGCTGTCACACCACACACCCAGAATGAGGTCAAGACTGATCACCTATTCTCCTTGTTCTCGGCCTACAAAATGTGAAGGTGCTGTCACACCACACACCCAGAACGAGGTCAAGACTACAAAATGTGAAGGTGCTGTCATGTCACACACCCAGAACGAGGTCAAGACTACAAAATGTGAAGGTGCTGTCACACCACACACCCAGAACGAGGTCAAGACTAAAATGTGAAGGTGCTGTCACACCACACACCCAGAACGAGGTCAAGACTACAAAATGTGAAGGTGCTGTCACACCACACACCCAGAACGAGGTCAAGACTACAAAATGTGAAGGTGCTGTCACACCACACACCCAGAACGAGGTCAAGACTACAAAATGTGAAGGTGCTGTCACACCACACACCCAGAACGAGGTCAAGACTGATCACCTATTCTCCTTGTTCTCGGCCTACAAAATGTGAAGGTGCTGTCACACCACACACCCAGAACGAGGTCAAGACTACAAAATGTGAAGGTGCTGTCACACCACACACCCAGAACGAGGTCAAGACTACAAAATGTGAAGGTGCTGTCACACCACACACCCAGAACGAGGTCAAGACTACAAAATGTGAAGGTGCTGTCACACCACACACCCAGAATGAGGTCAAGACTGATCACCTATTCTCCTTGTTCTTGGCCTACAAAATGTGAAGGTGCTGTCACACCACACACCCAGAATGAGGTCAATACTACAAAATGTGAAGGTGCTGTCACACCACACACCCAGAACGAGGTCAAGACTGGCCACCTATTCTCCTTGTTCTTGGCCTACAAAATGTGAAGGTGCTGTCACGCCACACACCCAGAATGAGGTCAAGACTACAAAATGTGAAGGTGCTGTCACACCACACACCCAGAACGAGGAAGACTACAAAATGTGAAGGTGCTGTCACGCCACACACCCAGAACGAGGTCAAGACTGGCCACCTATTCTCCTTGTTCTCGGCCTACAAAATGTGAAGGTGCTGTCATGTCACACACCCAGAACGAGGTAAAGACTACAAAATGTGAAGGTGCTGTCACACCACACACCCAGAACGAGGTCAAGACTGATCACCTATTCTCCTTGTTCTCGGCCTACAAAATGTGAAGGTGCTGTCACACCACACACCCAGAACGAGGTCAAGACTGATCACCTATTCTCCTTGTTCTTGGCCTACAAAATGTGAAGGTGCTGTCACGCCACACACCCAGAATGCAGTCAAGACTGATCACCTATTCTCCTTGTTCTCGGCCTACAAAATGTGAAGGTGCTGTCACACCACACACCCAGAACGAGGTCAAGACTACAAAATGTGAAGGTGCAGTCACGTCACACACCCAGAATGAGGTCAAGACTGATCACCTATTCTCCTTGTTCTCGGCCTACAAAATGTGAAGGTGCTACACACCCAAAGCAGGAAACTCCTTCAGGACAATATTCAACATTTGTTTGTTTGCTTGACATATTTCATATGTTGACTGTGATATTGTTTTCTCCGCTGACAGTATGAGGAACACATGCTGATGTCCAAGTCCACTGACAGCACTGAAGACTTCAATGACAACATGGCTGGTGACACATCTTCGTCACTGAAACCAAAGAAGATTGGACCCTTGGAGATCACAGCAGAACAGGCTAGTGTTGTTACTTCATTAAACACAATTTCAATTTAACCAGATAGTGGCCCCCCATCTTTCATTTCTCATTGATTCTGGCAATTTGAAGATAGCCTTGGACAAATGACTGTGTATTTCACTTTTGTGTGTTTGGTGGGTGTGGGAAACTAAACCATTGTCCTTCTCAGTTGCATGCTTCTTATCACGTGTGTCCTACAAACTATCAGGAGTAACCTGAAGGGTGTTGCATCTGACCACAAACTGTTGCTGATCACTTACAGACCGCTGATGTGTTGTCCTTATGCTATTATTGAATTTACTGTCTTTATGTTATTATTGATTTTACATCCAGTCATAAAGTTATATAACCCTTATGTAAAGTCATTTAGGGGCACATCCTTCAGACATATTGGGAACATAGTGTGTAAAGTTACGTCATGTAGGGACACGCCCTTCAGACATATTGGGGACATAGTATGTAAAGTTACGTCACGTAGGAACACGCCCTTTGGACATATTGGGAACATAGTATGTAAAGTTACGTCATGTAGGGACACGCCCTTTAGACATATTGGGAACATGAGCCTGAGGAATTAAGGCTGCACTAGCCAGGCGGCCTTAATTCCTCAGGCTCAAAGACCCCTCTGCCATACACCGCAAGGTACTATATTGGCAGGAAATGACAGTGTGTAAAGTATAGGACCCCATTCTATGCGTTGAATCGTATTAGATGGATGATGCTACCCAATATTTGTATAGATGAGTCTATACTTGATGGGTGACCTGGTCATATTGTATAGATGAGTCAACACTTGATAGGTGGGTGACCTGGTCATATTGTATAGATGAGTCAACACTTGATGGGTGGGTGACCTGGTCATATTGTATAGATGAGTCAACATTTTGATGGGTGGGTGACCTGGTCATATTGTATAGATGAGTCAACACTTGATGGGTGGGTGACCTGGTCATATTGTATAGATGAGTCAACACTTGATGGGTGGGTGACCTGATCATATTGTAAAGATGAGTCAACACTTGATGGGTGATTTGGTCATATTGTATATGTCAGAGTCTAAAGTATTGAAGGTTTAAGACCCTGACATATAGATGAGTTAACACTTGATGGGTGATTTGGTCATATTGTTTAGATGAGTCAACACTTCATGGGTGATTTGGTCATATTGTATAGATGAGTTAACACTTGATGGGTGATTTGGTCATATTGTATAGATGAGTCAACACTTGATGGGTGATTTGGTCATATTGTATAGATGAGTCAACACTTGATGGGTGGGTGACCTGGTCATATTGTATAGATGAGTCAACACTTGATGGGTGACCTGGTAATATTGTATAGATGAGTCAACACTTGATGGGTGGTTTGGTATTATTGTATAAATGAGTCAACACTTGATGGGTGATGTGGCCATATTGTATAGATGAGTTAACACTTGATGGGTGACCTGGTAATATTGTATAGATGAGTCAACACTTGATGGATGGTTTGGTCATATTGTATAGTTTAGTCAACACTTGATAGGTGGGTGACCTGGTCATATTGTATAGATGAGTCAACACTTGATAGGTGGGTGACCTGGTCATATTGTATAGATGAGTCAACACTTGATAGGTGGGTGACCTGGTCATATTGTATAGATGAGTCAACACTTGATAGGTGGGTGACCTGGTCATATTGTATAGATGAGTCAACACTTGATAGGTGGGTGACCTGGTCCTATTGTATAGATGAGTCAACACTTGATGGGTGATTTGGTCATATTGTATAGTTTAGTCAACACTTGATAGGTGGGTGACCTGGTCATATTGTATAGATGAGTCAACACTTGATGGGTGGGTGACCTGGTCATATTGTATAGATGAGTTAACACTTGATGGGTGACCTGGTAATATTGTATAGATGAGTCAACACTTGATGGGTGGTTTGGTCATATTGTATAGATGAGTCAACACTTGATAGGTGGGTGACCTGGTCCTATTGTATAGATGAGTCAACACTTGATGGGTGATTTGGTCATATTGTATAGTTTAGTCAACACTTGATAGGTGGGTGACCTGGTCATATTGTATAGATGAGTCAACACTTGATGGGTGGGTGACCTGGTCATATTGTATAGATGAGTCAACACTTGATGGGTGGGTGACCTGGTCATATTGTATAGATGAGTCAACATTTGATGGGTGACCTGGTCATATTGTGCCAACCTAATGTTTTGTGGTACCCCAGTTAGGCTGGGTCAGCTTGGGAGACCAGGTTAGTGTTCACAAATTCCTGTCATGTTGGACATTTATTTAAACACATGACCAAGGGGTTGGCAGGGAGCCGTACTAGCTCCTACATTAGACCTCGTCGCCCATGTATGTAGAGAATATATGTTAGACCTTTATTTGTGGTGACCTCATTATATTTGTTAGTTGCATATCCTTTACAGGATGTTGTATTCAGACCCAGCAGTTTTGGGCTGTTTGTGATCTCTTGGCAAGTTTACGTTCAGTAGTTTGCCATTGCTTTCTGAATGACTGGTATGTACTGCTCATGAATTAAGTTAACATGTCCCATGTTCACATTCAATCACAGAACACTCTTGTGTATACCGGCATACATTATACTTGCTAATAGTTTTGGCCACCAAATACGTCATTACAGTATGTTCAGGTGCCTTCATGTCACAGCTACTGAGTACACCATTTGTACAGTGTTGCTGCAGGCATTGAGTGTGTCCAGGAACATTTAACAGAAGCTTCCATCCTTCACATGTATCATTTGTTGTTTGATTCCAACAGTTGAGAGTTTGGGCATCAATGTCACCCGAGGAGCAACAAGAGATGATGAGCAACGAAGAGTCCACAGTATATAGCCAGGCTATTCATTATGCATACAGGATGGTGTACCTAAGAGTTCCTGTAGATGTTTCCAGGTCTTTCAAAAACATAAGCATGGAAGAAAACAGCAGCATAGTTACACCCAGGTGAGAATGTCTTTACTTGAAGGTGTTTGAACAGTCCAAGAAGTGTTACAACTGTTTCAGGCAAGGAGCCCTTGCAAGACAGATTTTGCAACAAAATGTTCTAAGCAACGGATACAAACCACAAGCCAAATCCAACATGAAAGCACCGGCAAACAGACAAATGTGGAAAATCAGACTTGGAAACTGGAAAGATGCAAGAGAAAACCCATTCTGCATAGCATGCCTAGAAGTCAACACAAGTGAGCGAAGAGATCTAAGAGACTACTTCGTCAAAACTAAGACTCCAGTGACAATGACGGAGTGCCTGCACACAAATAGCAACCCAGAAATACAGTTCATATGCAGAACAGGGAAGGCCATATAACTTTTCTATCTTCTTTTTTATATAATAAAAAAATAGTATATATATATATATATATATATATATATATATATATATATATATATATATATATATATATATATATATATATTTTATATATATATATATATATATATATATATATATATATATATATATATATATATATATATATATATATATATATATATATATATATATATATATACCTGTTTAGTGTCTGTTCGTACCTTTTTGTCTCTGTTCTGTGTTACCAAATTCCTTTTTTTTTTTGGGACATCCATCTATCTCGCCGGGGATGGATGTCCTGGTTGTCCTAAGGGGGACAGTTGAGTGTGGCGGGGTGAGTGGCAGGATGGTTTGTTGGCTCTTCTGGAAGGGCTCCTGAACAGGGCTGACAGGGAGGTCGGGTCGTCTGGTTGTTGCACCAACCCATACACCGATGACGAAAACGAGAAAGCGAACGTAGAGGAGTACGGGCAGCTGACCGGAGGACACCTTGAGACACTTGAATTCTCTGCCTTTGCCTACATCAAGTCCTTATGAGGACTGGGACCAGCCCCGGTGAGGACAACACAAGAAACAACCAGTGCATAGTAGTGCTAATAGAGAAAGAAACCAACAAACGAAAGACTGTGGAACCTAGTAGGCCCGACCAAGGACCGGTCTTTATCAGGACCAACATAAGACAGAATGAAAATAACCATGCAGCACAAAAATAATCTTATACGACAAATAAAGCGGAATCAATAACACCAGTATTAATACGGACTAACAGTCCACACAACCACGGATCTCAACAATAACCACAGCTGAGGAGGCAGGTTGAACGAGACCAAATTTAGAATGTTTGTTTTGAAAATTGGAATTGGATACGTGGTTGATGTATATTTTTAAACAAACAAATAACAGTTGAACATGAAATAACGTTTTCCCTAGCTTAAACTGAGTTTTATACTTAGCATTCATTGCACAAGTAAGTTCTGAGTTCTGAGGTGTTGTCACATGTGTGGTGTGTGTGCTTGCCAGGTGGAGGTGTTTTTGCATGTGTGGTGTCTGAGCATGCCAGGTTGAGGTGTTGTCACATGTGTGGTGTCTGTGCCTGTCAGGTTGAGGTGTTGTCACATGTGTGGTGTCTGTGCCTGTCAGGTTGAGGTGTTGTCACATGTGTGGTGTGTGTGTGCTTGCCAGGTGGAGGTGTTGTCACATGTGTGGTGTCTGTGCTTGCCAGGTTGAGGTGTTGTCACATGTGTGGTGTCTGAGCATGCTAGGTTAAAGTGTTGTCACATGTGTGGTGTCTGAGCATGCCAGGTTGAGGTGATGTCACATGTGTGGTGTCTGTGCTTGCCAGGTAGAAGTTTTGTCACATGTGTGGTGTCTGTGCTTGCCAGGTTGAGGTGTTGTCACACTGTGGTGTCTGAGCATGCTAGGTTAAAGTGTTGTCACATGTGATGTGTCTGAGCATGCCAGGTGGAGGTGTTGTCACATGTGTGGTGTCTGTGCTTGCCAGGTGGAGGTGTTGTCACATGTGTGGTGTCTGTTCTTGCCAGGTGGAGGTGTTGTCATATGTGTGGTGTCTGTGCTTGCCAGGTGGAGGTGTTGTCATATGTGTGGTGTCTGTGCTTGCCAGGTGGAGGTGGTCATCCTGACCTTCTTTACTATTATGTACTATTTCTGGATTTGCACCATTCAATGTTCATAGTTCATTGTTAAATGTAGCAATGGAATAGTCTTGAGAAAACTCCACTCTTGACCAGAACAAAGAGTTTGTGAGTGTTTGTATATTAATGACAACCCGTGGTGGTCCTGACTGTCAGCTTCTGCCAGCATGTTCCCCTGAAGTGTCTGTTGAGGCAGTATAATCACTCCTCAGTCCTGGCTTCACTGTATGTGTCAGCACATTGCAATATCAAATCTTCTATTATTCATTTTCTTCACATAAAAATGTATTCCATTATAAGTGTAAGTACTCTTTCGTTTTGGTAATATTTAGTGGCCTTCTCATAGACAGAATTTATTTAGCGAAAGTTCATTCATCCATACATTATGTCTTCGATATGTTTTTGGGCAATGTCCTATATTCAAGGCAATGTATTCTCTTTGTGAATTTAAACAAAGAATCAAATAGGTTGCTCAGTTTGTTGCCTGGCACATTTTGCTGCATCTCGGCACATGCATACTGCAGAGTTAGATACCATATGAAGTGCATAGATGAATGCTTTTGTTGCTTAAATACATCACACAAATAGTCACTGATACTGTTTGAATGTCCAGCATTTATGATCTCCGTGATAATCACAGATTCACTACTAAGTCTTTTTATCTGTATTCAAAACCTTTCTTGACTGCTGCTTTCTTTAAGATATATTCACGTTGATGTCTGAAGATGTATGAAGAATGAAAAAGAAAACTTAGCTAAGCTATTCATTTCCTCTCCACCCCTACATCTGACTTGACAACACAAATATAACATGCCCGTCTTCAATCTTGAAAACATTTGAACCCAGATTGATTCTAATGTCAACCTATATCTCTGTTTCACCTTTCCTTCTGGGGTTAGTCATCAATGAATTCTGATGTCCTTTTCAGCAACAAAAGACACCTCTTACTTCTACCAATCTCTGACATTTCTATATATTCATTGTTGTCACATGTGTATGCCTTGACTGTCACAAGTCGGAATGAAATGTTCACATAATCATTTATCCTCAGTGTGGCAGAAAGTGACAGCTTTGATGCTGAGAGTGGCTTTGACGAGACTGAGCACGCAGATGTTGCTGCTGTAGTCACCAAGTTTGTGTCTCGGTTTGTGGACAAGGTCTGCAGTGAAGCCAGTGTTGCTGAGGGCCACTTGAAGTCCCTGCAACAGCTGGTTCCAGGTAAACTTCATTTCTCAAACACTGAACTTGTCAACTCTGAGATACGGTTTGGCCATATATGAGGGGGCTTCAAATGAAAATTTTAAATGTTTTTTTTTTGGGGGGGTGAATATATTCTGAAAAAATAAAGAACAAATGTATCATTTTTCAATGTAGTCTCCACTGCTTTCAATGCAAGTCCTCCAGTGCCAATAAAGTGTTTGGATTCCTGTAGAAAAATTTACCTTGGTCGCATGTCTAACCTTTCATGCACCACCTGCTGTACCTCTTCATCAGACTGAAAAGTCTTTCCTCCCAATGACTCTTTGAGTTGTCCAAACAGATTGAAATCACTTGAGGCTAGATCTGGGGAGTATAGGAGATGTGGTACATACTGAAAGTGGAAATCTTTGAGGTTTCATCCGTTTCACAGGCAGTACAGGGTATTGCATTGTGATGTTGCTAAAGGACATCTTTACTCAGAAGTCCACGTCATTTTGATTTGATAGCAGGTCAAAGATGATTTCTGAGAAGATCTATATATGTATCACTGGTGACAGTTTTCCCTTGTGGCATGTAGTGCTCTAAAATGGCACCTCGTTCATCCCAAAAGAGTCAACATAACCTTCCCTGCAGATGGATCTGTGCGAAACTTCTTTGGTTTCGGGGGGGGGGGGGGGGGGGGGGGGGGGGGGGGGGCGCCATACCTTGCTCACTCTATTTGTTTCCGGCTCGTGGTAGTGAAACCAGGTTTCATCTAAAGTAATAATTCTTGATAGGAAACCATCACCTTCTACTTCACAGCACTGCAAAAGTTCTTGACAAACATCAGTGTGTCGTTGTTTCAATTCTGGACAGAATGAGTTGACTGCATGCTGCCAGTGATCTGTGTCTCGACATAATGAGTTGATGGCATGCTGTCAGTGTGTGGACAGAATGAGTTGATGGCAAGCTGCCAGTGTGTGGACAGAATGAGTTGATGGCAAGCTGCCAGTGTGTGGACAGAATGAGTTGATGGCAAGCTGCCAGTGTGTGGACAGAGTTAGTTGATGGCATGCTGTCAGTGTGTAGACAGAATGAGTTGATGACATGCTGTCAGTGTGTGGACAGAATGAGTTGATGGCATGCTGTCAGTGTGTGGACAGAGTGAGTTGATGGCATGCTGTCAGTGTGTGGACAGAGTGAGTTGATGGCAAGCTGCCAGTGTGTGGACAGAGTGAGTTGATGGCAAGCTGCCAGTGTGTGGACAGAATGAGTTGACTGCATGCTGTCAGTGTGTGGACAGAATGAGTTGATGGCATGCTGTCAGTGTGTGGACAGAATGAGTTGACTGCATGCTGTCAGTGTGTGGACAGAATGAGTTGATGGCAAGCTGCCAGTGTGTGGACAGAATGAGTTGACTGCATGCTGTCAGTGTGTGGACAGAATGAGTTGATGGCATGCTGCCAGTGTGTGGATAGAATGAGTTGATGGCATGCTGCCAGTGTGTGGATAGAATGAGTTGATGGCATGCCGCCACTGAACAGTGTGTGGACAGAATGAGTTGATGGCATGCCGCCACTGAACAGTGTGTGGACAGAATGAGTTGATGGCAAGCTGTCAGTGTGTGGAGAGAATGAGTTGATGGCATGCCGCCACTGAACAGTGTGTGGACAGAATAAGTTGATGGCATGCCGCCACTGAACAGTGTGTGGACAGAATGAGTTGATGACATGCTGCCAGTGAGCAGTGTGTAGACAGAATGAGTTGATGGCATGCTGCCAGTGTGTGGACAGAATGAGTTGATGGCAAGCTGTCAGTGTGTGGACAGAATGAGTTGATGGCATGCCGCCACTGAACAGTGTGTGGACAGAATGAGTTGATGGCAAGCTGTCAGTGTGTGGACAGAATGAGTTGATGGCATGCCGCCACTGAACAGTGTGTGGACAGAATGAGTTGATGGCAAGCTGTCAGTGTGTGGACAGAATGAGTTGATGGCATGCCGCCACTGAACAGTGTGTGGACAGAATAAGTTGATGGCATGCCGCCACTGAACAGTGTGTGGACAGAATGAGTTGATGACATGCTGCCAGTGAGCAGTGTGTAGACAGAATGAGTTGATGGCATGCTGCCAGTGTGTGGACAGAATGAGTTGATGGCAAGCTGTCAGTGTGTGAACAGAATGAGTTGATGGCATGCCG